>BDUI01005410.1:71971-88638 GCA_002335545.1 Apodemus speciosus
TTAGGTTGGCTTCTTGTCTTGCTTCTGTAAGACTGGGATGCAAGCCTCACCTAGACTTATGTAGACTTTTGTATTTGTCTTGGTTAATCTACAACTGCTTGTCTGATGGTGCTGAGACCTGGGAGTCATCTAATTGTCTTTGTTCCAAATCACTCAAAATAACTGGCTACTTCACCTAACAGCCCGCCTATGTCTTAGAAAGACTTATAATCTGTAGCTATGTCTTTACCTGAGTGGCACTGCTCATTCAGGCTGCCAGCACCTCTCACTTGACGTAACTATCATAATCCTTATCATTATTCCTTCAATTTTTCACCCTTCTCCTCACCTCTTTGGACGCACTAACCCCCATGTCAACTAATCATAAAAAAATACATCTTTGAGAAATCACTACCTTATCTAACGTCATTAACTGGATCACCACTGCATTCAAAAAGCAACCCCAGCACTCCAGCTTGGCCAAGAGTTCTCTGCCTTGTTCTTTCCTTGCTTGGCCTCTGCCACCACCCAGATCCTATGGAAGCCATGGATGGCATTTCCAATTCAAGCCACACTGTTCTGAACTCTGCCAGGAGCATGTCTTAGTTTGACACAATGGTCCAGGATGCTGAAGTTGAGCAGCAGGCTCTGAAAAACGACACTCAAGACAATAACGCTCAGCTGGAGGAAAGCAAACTAATCTAAAGAAAACCTTTAGATGCCCACTAGACTGAAGGCTTGCACCCCATCCCCATAACAATGATGCTTTGCCTGAGTGCCTCAGTCTGCTCAGCATACTGAGTGAAACAGCAGCTCACATTCTGCCTCTCCTGTACCCAATGCTGCAAAGCAAAGCTGAGCTGTAAGAATGATACATGCATGAACTTAAAACAGACAGGTTCTACCATTAGGCATTTTCAAAGTCATACAATTCATATCCCGGGAGTCTTGGGGCTGAGGTAATCTTAGCTTTCACAACATGCTGAGAACAAGGCCGATGAACCTTGAAACCCAACCACTGATCAAACTACCTTTCCCCTCGTGCACACTGGAAGGAGAGATGGAGACAGGCTTTCATCATGTTTACGTGTACAAACTTCTCTGAAATGGGAGAAGAAGTTTGTTACCTAAAAGGCTCGACTGAGGTGAAATAATAGAAGACTCTTCAGTTCTGAGACAGAACAAATATAGGAGCTGTGGGCTCTTGGAGCAAGAGCTTTTGGACCAAGATAACACAGGAAGATGTATAGAGATGGATATTTCCAGACTTCACAGTGTGTCGACCACAAAGGTAAAAAGCACATGGTGCAGACATTTTGAAAGCATCTGCTTTTGTGCTAGTCCCCCAAATGGACTCTATAGACCAGCTGAGAGAAAACCTGTCACAACTCCAGAAATGTGTGGGGGAAAAATTGCCAACTGCAGTCAGTCAACCAATAGAGTAAATTACTCTTGGAAGCACGAATAGCCCTGTTGTTTCTAAGACCTGCTCTGTGCTGAGGAAACACTTCTCATTTTTAACATCTACATTTAGGGCTCCAAAGCTCACTATGGTTGACAGGGGAGCCCAGCCTGATATGTTAGTGCTTGGCACACCTTTATGATTTTGTATTTGAAAAACACTTCCAACTATCTATCTATATTTTAGAGGCAGGAGGTAAACACCTTCACAAGACTTAAGCTAGAAGACACGCCTACAGATCCCCATGTACAAAGCTTTACTATGTTTCTTTTCTTCCTTTGGCCTGTCATGCATTTAGCATTATACTTCCAGCTCCGGTTTCATTTTTTTTCAGTGGAATTTGTGTTTTTTTTAATGCTCAGCTATACTTGCTGAAATGATAACTAACAAATAGAGATGCATGCCTCATATTCGAGAGATTGCATGACACCTCCAATGGCATGCCTGATCCAAACATAGACCTTACACAACTACAAAGCATGGTTACTTATATTTTCCAATGGCTATAAGATTTATTAACCTAGGTTTTGGAACCTGAGGGCTATTCAGATTATCTATTTGTTGTTGGTTGTTTCTGTCATAAGACTATACATTTAGGTGTGGTTGTTAACTACTCTTATAAAGAGTGGCACTTCCCTATGGTAATCCTAAAGATATTTTTCAGAGTTCTTATTATCAACCTCAATAAATGACTGGTTAGCAACACTCAATAGCTTCATAATTCATTTGTGTCCAAATGAAAGGGCTTCTCAGGTCTCACAATCATCCATTATACATCATGGTTATCTTTGATTTTATGAACAATTCAAAGTGATTGCTCTAGATACAAAGAGAACAGGAGCCGTTTAAGATGAGAAGGATGTAGTGTTCAGTTGAACTTATTATCTCCTCAAACTGCTTCCTCTATCAACACCCCTCTCTTCCCACTCTGCTTATTTCTAGGACCCTAGTTAGGATATCTATCTACCATAGTATAAGTGCCAAGCCCAGATGTCTTGTATAAGAGTCTCCATCCACTTGGTAATCAACACATACTTCAAAGTCAGTCTATGTAAAACGAAGCTCATCTACATTTTGACTTTCAAACTTCCTGTGCAGTGTAGCTCAGTTAATAATATGATAATCAAATACATCCTCCAAACCAGAAGAAGGAAGAAAAGCAGTAATGGATGACCCTTGACTCATCTTCGTGACTCATCTCACAGTCCGGCACACAAACCATCACAAATTTGGCAAATCAATCTCTCTCTCTCTCTCTCTCTCTCTCTCTCTCTCTCTCTCTCTCTCTCTCTCTCTCTTGAATTGTTCTCATATTTTCCCCTTTATTTCTGCTTCTCTGCTGTATATTCAAACTACCACCATCTTTTGCACTGTCTGACAATGGTTACACTTCCAATTCAGTCTTCACACTATACCTAGGACAATCTCTCTAAATAAACCTCTCCCTCTCTACTTTAAACTGTTTCTCCCATTGATATCTGACCAACTGGCTCCTACTTTCTTATCTAACCAAAACTATCATCAGCCTCTCTTTAAATCTGTACTCCAAACACACCGGTCCACTTGTTTGTCAAAATGCATAAAGTTAACTGCATGGCTTATAATTGGCCTCTATTTCATCTATAAAATGGAAATATAATAGTGCTTAGCTATGAAGGTTATCAATGAGTTAACATTCATAATGCATTTGAGATGATACTTGATATATAATAGTTATCCAATAAGCGGGCTAATATTTTTACTGTCATAAAAACCTTTTATACTTTCTTAATCGGTGCATTCAATAGGTATTTCTTGAGCACAAATCACATATCAAGAACTCTGCTGAAAATGAAAGAAATTGAGAGTGTCAAAGATGGACTCTAAATTTTATACCAATTAAAATGTAGTTCAAATGCCATTTTTTACGATTATCCACTGACTTTCCAAAAGGTTTTATATCCATATAAAACAAGTAATACATACATACACACAAAATAGTGTGTCTATATGTATTATATATAACATGTGTATATAGCTTTATTTTTTATTTGTGACATAATATCTTATATTTTGTTGTAATTATTATTATCCTATTATCTTTATGAAGACTAGCACTTCCCAATTTCCTACAATGATTCTAAATATTTTCAGAGTTCATTAGTCCAAACCAGATATAACCTGCCCTTCCCTATAGTTGGAGAAAAAATAAATAAGTTCTTTCCCATACCCATATACTGGGAAATTCTATTGCTTTATGGTTTCTGTATAACTGTTCCTTGAATTGTTGAGTCATCAGTATTTTTATGACAATTTTCTCCTCTCTCATATTTCTTAACTGAGATTATCAACAGTTTTCACATAACTGATACATCTTTTGGCCAGGCAGTTACTTTTATTTATGTCAGAAGAAGCAAAAGACTATGCCTAAAATAAAAGGTACAGGAATTCCTCAGTTTTATCTTTGTGTTACTTTTAATGATAGCCTAAAGTCCTATTTTTTTATTCAGTTAGCTTTATCTGCTTGGTGCTAGGTGCCCAAAATGATCAGTGATGTCAGTAGGCATATTTTTCCCTAGGCTCTGTGTCCAATTGGTTAGAATGTGCAGATGCTACCAACGCTTGTAGAAAAACAGTGTTTACTCAGAAAGGTTCTTTTGCACAGTTACATAGAGCATTGTGTCCTGACCTGAACTCTCAAATGTTTGCCCTAGTATCAGGAGAGAGTCTCATATTGTAAAGATGTGCAATTCCTGAAAACACGAAGTATAGTAGGATTCCATGCCTATTTCTTATTTTCATTTTGTATTAGAAACGGCGTAAGTGATTTTCCTGTTTTTTTTTTTTTTCATCTTCACAGATCTTTGAGCTGTTAYCCCAATTTAACCAAGAGATAATTTCTTTAAGGCAACAGTAATGGACATGAGTGGTACTCCACTTCCTACCAGATACGCCTCGGCTCACATCTTCACGGTGGCCATTTCATCATGGCTGCTGATATAGAGTTAGGTAAAAGGTGATCAAAGACCTTGTCCTTTTTGGGCTCTCAAACTATCTGGAGGGACTTGGCAAAACCTTGTCCATTCAAGCTTGGATATGTCCTATAGATTCCGGTAGGAGACACTTAAAGATGCCACTGCATCTGGAATGTCGCACAAATCACTCAGTCTTGCTGTCTCTGGCCCTCCTCTTTGTARGTTCCATACCTAAATTCGCCTTGCCTGCTGGTCTTCCTTGCCTTGAAAAACCACCTGTCTACCTTGCTACACTTGCAGTCTGCGCTGCTCCRTCTCCCCCCATTCCCTCCTTCTGGCCCTGTTCTCTATGCGTCTCACAGCCCCACACTGAAAGCAGATTGGACAAGTAAATTTCTACCTCATCAGTTAACTGAACCACTGAAAAGGGTTTTAGAGTAGATTATACTGAGGCAAATTGGAACTCTTATAAGTTATCATTAATAAAACAGTTCCTAAAATTTTACCAGAGATAACTACACTGAAGAGAGCATTTGACACTGGATGCTCCCCGTCCAAGGACACGCTGGGTCAGCATGGGCATACCGCCTGTGCAAGCATAGCAACTCAGGCACAGAAGGATTCACACTTTAACCCAAGAATCCTTTTCTTGATTTTTTTTTCTGTTACCAAATTTAAAAAAAGAAAGAAAGAAATGGCCTAGTCATTATACATTCAGAAAATGGTTTTTCTTGAGTGAATGCTGCCCAGAAACATAAAATGGAATAAAAATGTGATGGGGAAGGAATCAATTTGGAGCAGCTCTATTTTTATATGATTGTATTTAATCAATTTGGTCTACTCATTGCACATTCAATTCAAAGTTTTCATGGCCAAAAGGGGGGAAATGCTAGAAAGGATTAATTTCCTCTTGTTCTACTAATGGAATGATTTTCCACTTGTCATTCTGAATGTCTCAGAAGAGCCAGCTCTCTTCCCAAACATAATCAAGCAGAAGCCAAATTGCTTGGGGTGTGAGGACCTCCACCATCTTCCTGGAGCTAGATTCTCCCACATTGCNTCTCCCCCCATTCCCTCCTTCTGGCCCTGTTCTCTATGCGTCTCACAGCCCCACACTGAAAGCAGATTGGACAAGTAAATTTCTACCTCATCAGTTAACTGAACCACTGAAAAGGGTTTTAGAGTAGATTATACTGAGGCAAATTGGAACTCTTATAAGTTATCATTAATAAAACAGTTCCTAAAATTTTACCAGAGATAACTACACTGAAGAGAGCATTTGACACTGGATGCTCCCCGTCCAAGGACACGCTGGGTCAGCATGGGCATACCGCCTGTGCAAGCATAGCAACTCAGGCACAGAAGGATTCACACTTTAACCCAAGAATCCTTTTCTTGATTTTTTTTTCTGTTACCAAATTTAAAAAAAGAAAGAAAGAAATGGCCTAGTCATTATACATTCAGAAAATGGTTTTTCTTGAGTGAATGCTGCCCAGAAACATAAAATGGAATAAAAATGTGATGGGGAAGGAATCAATTTGGAGCAGCTCTATTTTTATATGATTGTATTTAATCAATTTGGTCTACTCATTGCACATTCAATTCAAAGTTTTCATGGCCAAAAGGGGGGAAATGCTAGAAAGGATTAATTTCCTCTTGTTCTACTAATGGAATGATTTTCCACTTGTCATTCTGAATGTCTCAGAAGAGCCAGCTCTCTTCCCAAACATAATCAAGCAGAAGCCAAATTGCTTGGGGTGTGAGGACCTCCACCATCTTCCTGGAGCTAGATTCTCCCACATTGCWCTAAATGTCAACTCCATTCTGAGCTTCAACCCTGCCCAAATTAAGAGGCCTGGCATCTCCCCAGGAATGTCTTCACAGGTTCTGGTGACAGGAATATACCTATTCCTCCAGATGTCTTTTAAACACAAACAACCATGATAATGACCCTATCATTTAAAGAGCTACTGAATGTGTCATGTTCCTTGTCTAAGTGGCTTTAGAATGAGAACAACAACAACTTACTCACAGACCTGCTTGGAAATTAAACAAGGCCATAGAGATAGCCTTATGTCAGGGGCAAAAGGCAGGATGCGATCTGGGACTTGTGTTTCAGAACTTTGGTGTCTGAGCCATCATTTATAACTTCTGTATGTCACAGAAGACAACTCTTGTAAACTCTCTCATCCACATGTTTCTTATGGATTGTCTGGAATAACGATCGCAGCTATTAWACAGGCAGTTATGAAGATGAAATCGCACAATGCGATTTAGTGCACAGCACAGAGTAAATGGCCATTGGTTATCAGCTRCTGCTAATTCTAACGTAAGATTGGGTAATGGGCACTTAGGACCAAATGGGCCGTCAGGATTTCCACCAGTGTATGTGTATCCTAAGTATGTGTTAAGAGGCAAGGGAGTGAGGAAAGGAGGGAAGAAAAAGAAAAAGAATATTTCCTTGGATGGCCAAAACGAGAAACTACCAAGAGTAGTTTGGTCTTAATGTTTTCTACAAAGACAAATACATATGTAAACTTGGTCTCTTTCTAACGAGGTTCCAAGGAACCGCCTTCTGCTATCCACTGTCCTATAGCCTTGGCCTTCTCTGATTTACCACTTAATGGGTTTGGATTTGTGGGGTTTTGTTTTTGTTTTGTATTTAAAACAGTCAGCTGAGGAAATTTAGATGGAGCYTCATTGYGAGTCTTTAAGAGTGCATCAGGTCATAAAAACAGAGAGCTTCTATCTATATGGAAATGCAGATTTCAAATATATCCATCCTAATAATCAAATTATAAGGCAAATGTTCCTCTAATAGGAAGCTAATAAAAGTTGATTCTTAAAGCTGCCTGGAGCTGTAAGCAATAAGGAACAGATTTATATTATGAAGCTTCTCTGCTTTCTTCTCTTTCTTTTTTTTTCCCCCCTCACTTTTCATGGCATATTCTAATAACTAGATGGCCCAGGCTTGACTGAGCAGGAAATAGATTTTTTAAAAAAATCAACACTTTTAATTGAGAATTGTATACACACACACACACACAGAGAGAGAGACAGACAGACAGACCGACAGACAGACAGATAGAAACAAGAGACAGAGAGATATTTGGGGGAGAGAGAAAACATGCACATACACAAAGGCATGTATGCACATGCATGACACATGCAAAGAGAGAAACAATGCACACAGGACACACACACACAGGACCATGCACACAAGGAAACATACAAAATACAGAGTGAAAGAAAAATGACACACAGAGAAAGTGTGAAACACACAGCTAATTCATGTAAGGCTGTGCCTAAAGGCRCTAAATATCCTCTCCTTTTGAACTRGATTCTCCTCTTCCRTGCAGTGCACAATTACTCCCTATGGGGCTATCAATTAGCCATCGAAGCTGCTTTGGATAATGAGGAGACTGTTAATAGTACACAGAAAAGCAAATTTGGCATAACCAGCTTTTGTGTAATACACAGGAAAGAGAAAAGCAGATTATTTTCCAGTTCTTAATTTTCCAGATGCTTTTTTTCTGGAAATGTAGTCATTTGAGCATTATGTGTCATAAAGATCTGTGTTATTGCTGCAAGCAGAGCAGGAGGTGAAGGTGAAGAGAAGGAAAAGGATGGAAGTGGGTGCCATCAGAGAGCCACAGGGAGAAGTTACCAGCTGAGAAAGTACACAGCAACTCCTCTACCTAAGACCAGGCAGAGATTTCCCCACTGTTTCATCTCATGATGACATGCAGACACAAGAGCCGAATACCATGGCAATACTGCCATCACAGGCAAATCCAGGCTGCAGCCCAGCATTGCAGCCCAGTGAGTGTTTCCAGTGACTAAGGCAGGAAATAACCATGTGAGATCCCCCCTCTTTTAAAGAATTATTTATTCATTTTTATGTATATGAGTACACTGTCACTGTCTTCAGACACACAAGAAGAGGGCAGCAGACCCCATACAGCAACRATACTGTTGCTGGGAATTGAACTCAGGACCTCTAGAAGAGCAGTCAGTGCTCCTAACCACTGAGCMATCTCTCTAGCCCACCATGTGACTTCTTCACCAAGGAAGGGGGCTTTCTTATAGCTGTTGGCCCTGTGACAAAAACTCTACATGTTCAAGAAAAAGATCTCCAAGGAKATTCTCCAGACTCTGCACTCTAGCTGATGGTGGAGATGTGACACTTGAATCAGGAGTTTAAGCAATGATATTTAAGAAGCGCTGACTAGAATGTGACCATCTGCTCTGCCCATATAAAATAACACCCCAGGAAATATTTTAAACTATCACATATTAACTATATACATTATTGGGCTTTGGAGTRATGTTTCCATACAAATATACAATGAACAGGGACCAGTTCCAGACCCCTTGTGTCCACTCCTCACTGCTCTGTCCCAATCCCTACTTTCAGGCTGACTTTTCTTAGTCTCCAATGAGRAAGCATGTGACACTTCTGTTTCTGTGTCTAGCTTATGACAATGTCTTGTTCCATCCGTTTTAGTGAAAATTCCAAGATTTCGTTCTTCAATAAATAACATTATGCTAGATATATACACTTTGAATTTATATGTGTTTAAGATAAGATATTGCTAAATAGACCTCTAACTCCCTAGTACTGGGATTACAGGTGTGTGTTCCATGTTCATCACACAGTATATATATTTTTTAGTCACTTTGCTGCTGATTGGCACTGGATCAACTCTATGTCTTAGCTATTRTTGTATGAAGTTCTGTTTTAACTTCTGTTGGCGAAATTTGAAATTCTTTAGATTGTCCAGAAATCCAAACTTTTCTTTTTTTTTTCATAATTTCCACTATGAAGTTTTATCCATTTTTTGGTGTTCCAATGGGATATTTGTGAAGAAAAAGGAAATGAATCGACAAAGAGTAGAACAGAGTCTGAAGAAAAGGAAACTGCCCCACCTAGGGATCCATCCCATCTGCTGACACCAAACCCAGACACTATTGCTGAGCCAAAAGGTTGGTGGTTTGAGCCCACCCAGGGATGACAGACAGCTAGGCCAAACTTTTCTTGTCTCTTACACTTGGTTAGAGAGTCACACATTTGTGTTATTTGTTTCACTTTGAGACCCTGGGAGAGACTGGCTGTCACTAAATACATTTTTAGACCATATTCTGGAGAAGGCATGCTTTCTTTTGAAATCTACTGATGGATGAGTTAGGGTTAGTGGGARGTGCTTGAGTGTAAAGTTGAAGACTTCAATTTTAAAGCTTAGAGCAAGAAGCCATGTGAGATCTGCAGGTGAGTCRGGCCTTTGAATGGCAGCCACTTACTGAGGGGAGCTAGGGAGCACATGAAATGTGGCTTGTTCGTGCTGAGATGCATCACAGCAGAAATAACCATATACCAGAATTTGAGAAAAAAATGTAAACTATCTTTAAAAAATTCATGCTTATTATGTGATAAAATAACAAATGTCATCTGGGGTATATTAGAATTGGTTTTAGTGTCAATTTACTACAATTTCAAGTCAACTGAGTTTGGAGCATTAACGGAAGATTGTCCTGATTCCTTTGGACAACCTGAAAAGATCCAAGTCCAGATGGAGGGTGTGTGGCAGAAAGATGGTGCCCCTTTTGATTGGATGGCTTCCCCTCCTGCCAACAAGTGGATTTCTCCTATTGCTGGTAGTGACGACTCCTTCACTGCCAGGCTCACATGGATGACTCAGAACCAGTAGCTCAGCAGGAATCAGATATATACACTTTTGTGTCAGCCTCAAGGACTGAGAAATGACTTGAATCTCAGCATCTTGGGTGCTTCAACTGTTGTAATGAAAGCTGAACTAAAACACACACACACACATACACACACATGCACAAACACACACACACACACACACACACAAAATCATCCCATTGGTTCTGTTCCTCTAGAGAACCATGACTAACACAGGATAAAATAGGCTTATTGTATTTTGAAATTATTCCTACCTTTTAAATGGAACTGCTAGAAAATTTAGTTCATTTGTGGCTGACATGGTATTTCTAGAGGCAATATTGTCTTAGAGGCAGCCACAACTGCCACTAGGTACACAGAYTCATTAGCGCTTGCCAGAATTCTCTAGAATAGTCAATGGCTTTATTAGTTACTATCCTCATTGCAGTGGRAAAATGCATGACYAAAAGAACTTATGGAAGGAAAGGTTTATTGTGACTCCCAGTCTGAGGGGAAATGTATCCAGGCAGGGAAGGGGTGGCAGCAGGTTCTTGAGGCAGCTGGTTCTGTTTTGCCTCCAGTTGARAAGTAGAAAGTGATAAATGGTGGTGTTCTTCTTGCTTTCTCCTTTTTATGTAACCCAGTGCATGGAAGACTGACACTCACACCTAAGGTAGGCCTTCTAATGTCAGTGAACCAAATCTAGAAAAATCCCTCTCAGAAGTGTMCAGAGATTTATTTCCTAGGTGATTCTAAGTCCTGTCATATTGACAATAAATGTTAAATGTCACAGAGATGGACGCTAAAGACTACAACCTAAAGCTTTTTATGAGCTGAACTCTGCTCCCCACCAGAAATTATTTGTGGCAGTCATCCTAWCCCTTAGGACCCCAGGATGTGACTCTATGTGGAGATAGGCCCTGAAGAAGGATAGTTAAAGTAAAGTGCACTCACATGGGTGGGTCCTAATCTAGTCAGACCGGTATGCAATAAAAGAATGCACCTAGCCTTTGAGGAAAGACTGCATAARGGCACAATGAGAAGGCAGCCATCCATTGGTCTAAAGAGAGCTTTAACTGAAACTAGCCCTGATGATCCCTTGATCTTAAATGTCCAGCCTATAGACAATAAGAAAGTAAGGTTCGGCCTGTGGTATTTCATTATAGCAACCCAATCAGACTCATGATTATGGGCTTATAGCCCATAAAGTTATGTAGTAAATTATATAGTCAGCYTTCCATACACAATGGTTCAGGGATGACAGTTTTTCTTTAGTGATGGATCACTTTCTAATTGCATGCACATAGAAGTGTAGATAAGTTTTTCATTGTTCTCTAGACAATGCAGTATAACAACTACTCCCTCAGCATTTACATTGTTTCAAGTACTAAAAACAACCCAGTGATGATTTAAAGTACATGGAGGGACAGACATGAGTTATAAGCAAAGACTATCCCATTTTATASGAGAGACATAAAGGTCCACAGAGTGTGGCAGCTGCAGGCAGAGGTGGGCATCCTAGAACCAATGCCCCAAGATACTGAAGACATCCACTTATGGTTAGCATAGCACAKGATGGATTCTGATACACTTGAGTCTTTTTATTTTAAAATACATACAATAATTCATACACATGTCCCCTAGAAATGAATGGATTCTACTGAGATAATTAAAAGAAAATAATTACAGAATCATAAAGCACAATGATTACTTAATTACTATACTGCACATGCAGTATAGTATCCTTCTGTGTGTCCTCTGAATGCAACTGGGAAGAGAACACAGATCTTGGAATAACAACCCCTTTTTGATCGTCACAYGTCACCATGATGGAGGAAAAAGTCCTGAACTTCCAACCAGATGATGGACATTGACAGTATGTCTAAACACAGTTCCCTGATAATCCAAAACATTCCAGTTGGTTGCAAATGCACATCACCCTTGCCATGCTGATTTGAGAGGATTACTATACATAACGAGTGAAGATGCTTTGTAGACTACAGTTTTACTTAAAAGTATCAGAGCATAAGCTGGAGCTAAAGGCTGCTGTCACACCTGCCTGGACAAGTGGGAGAGTATCCAGCAGGCTGGGATCGTAGGCATCCTCATGCCTCAGGTAAAGGAGCACATTCTCTGTAGATTACGTTCAGGCAGGCAGCCCACAGCAGGATGATATCTGTACACAACAAATATGCCCACTAAAAGGTGGACAGCGGCTTCCATCTTCAGCATCAGGAAACAGATGAGGAGAGATCTTTCCTGAGTTGGACAACTTCTGAGCCATTCCTCCCATCTTGTAAATTCCCCATCATCGAGAGAACCTGTCTGTGGCACATGTGTCTGTAGGTGACACTATTACACACTTTTCTTGCCTGCTCTCTGCCTTTTCCATTTTGATGGCTATACTCCCTAGGTTTCCAGTGTTCTTCCTTTTAAAAAAAAAAGTGTCACCTAAAAGGAGTGGGGTGGCACATTCCTGAGATCCCAGCATTCTGAGGATTGAGGCAGATGGATCATGAAAATGAGGCCAGCTGGGGCTATATTGTAAGATTCTGTCTTAAAAATAATCATCTGCAGGTAAGTCCGTACTGATTTCCTTGCTGCAGCTGTCACTTGAGACACTCAACATCTCTCCGCAGAGACACTAAGGACTGTGTAAACCAAGTTCTCATGACACACTGCTCACGTGGGCCTTCTTTTTCCATTCCTATGGATACCATTTTTCTGGGGTAATTAGTTTACTGGCAACTCCTTTGCACAAAGCTCCACAACAGTCCCTATTAGTCATATTTTCTCATTACTGTAACAAAATACTTGCCAGAATTACAACCACTTGCAGTTTTAGAGGATCCTGACCATCACAGCAGGCAAGGCAAGAAAGAGTTCAGCTCTCCATTTCCATGGCTGGCCAGGAAGCAGGGAAAGGGTACCTATGTGCCCAGGAAGCAGGGAAAGGGTACCCCTATGCCCAGACACATTGCTTCTGTGGTTGCTTTTTCTTCTGTCCTGACACCCAACCACGGGATTGTTCCAAGCACATTGAGAGTAAACCTTCCTCACTCCATTAGTCCTCTCTGAAAACATGTTCATAGATATAACCAAAGGTGCTTCTCACTATTCTCCTTGGTGATTCTAAATCCCATCAATCTGTGGATGACAATCAACCATCACTGTTGACCTTCACAGCTTAGGAGTTGACCTGACTGGTGTGAAAGAGAAAGAAATCACAGACATACACGTAGAAACGTTGGAAACAGATGGGTGTTGCAGTCTGATGGAGATGCACCAGCAGCCTAGATACTAGGCATGTCGATTGGATGCAGATGAATGGGGAGGCAGGTTAGCCAATCTCAATAGGTCCCAGTAGTGGCGCAGTCTCAGGCCATAGTCATCCCTCATCCAAGAGGAAGGCTTTGCAATTTCCATAAGCCTGACCCAGGGAATGCCTTGCCATTCCCAGGGATCTGAAGCATCAAGGGCCTTGCCATGGCCATGCTCATGTTGACAACACATATATGCTCAGGAACTCAGCCACTCCTAAAGCATGAGATGGGAAAGAAGTATGGAGCACTCCTTTGCTTTAGAGGAGTTTAATCAAGGGCCTTTCTCTTCTTCCACCTATACTCTCTATAGAGAGCTTTCCACCTTCTGTTTGCATAGCCCTCAGTGCCTTAAGCATATGTCTCTCTGACCTCTCCAGAGAAGACACCTTGCCTCCTATGATCACATTCACCCAATTACTCTTTTTTATGTGTTCAGATTTTTTTTCCAGTGTGCCCAGGGAGTAGGGGTCCCACTCCCTGAAAATTGTTCCTGAGTCCTGCAAGAAGCTGCATAATCTTGAATGAACTTATCTTTCCTGTGGTCTCTAACCCCTTGGATATACCACAGGCTATTGCATCTACCACAACCACCTACCAGAACCCAAAATATTCTTGTGGTAATTAAAAACAATACTGCAGGAGTTAAACATTAGCCACTATTGCAACAACATACTCTTTGGAGAATATGATAAGTACTTTGCTTATTTATAGCATAACTTGTGAACTCTGTTGTGATAGCCTTGGTTCCTGTTCACCAAACTGAGAAGACACAACTAGTCACTGACAGCCTACTACATACACCAGGCTTCCTTCATGTATTCCACACTGTTTGCCTGACCCTATGATAAAATGAATATGATCATGTTCAATTCATCATTTGAAGAATGCATAACCTAAGTATAGTCACAGAATTGAGAATAAATACTTGGAATATGAGAGAAAGCAGGATTTAAGCCCAAAGCCTTGCTGTGAACTACTGATCATACTTAATTGCCCTGTGCCTATGGCTCAGTCTAACTATGTGTCCTAAAGCTGGTATAAAATACATTTCCAATTATTTTTTAGTTAATTAATAGAACACCTCTCTAAGGCAAGGTATTCTTATTTTAGGGTTTTAGCCAAATACAAGAAAACACACGAAATAATGTGAGTGTCCCATGAATCCTTGGATTGTTTGTAGTGGATTAAGCTGACATAGCTTTCTCCCATTTGTTGCTATTTCTTTTTCTTGAAGGAAAAAAAAAAACATCAGAAATAAATTGTAGGCAGATGTCTCATTCCGCCAACTTATTATTCTGGGTAAAAATATTGAGTGACATAATGCATCACAAGACTGCCATGACTAAGAATGGAATCATACATCAAACAGGCATGGCTCTTAGAGAAACTTCCAGCCAGGTCTTATCTAATGATGGATTCAGTTATTAGGATAAAGTTATTAATATTAGAGAAGGTAGGAGAAATGTTTACTGGCGGGACATATTTCCTAACAAATATAAAAGCATGTTTCAAGTTTAAAATATCACAGAACAGAGATATCCTTTGATGATAAAAGAACCTACTGAGGCCTCCTCCAACAAACAGTGTCTGAAGTTAAGACTCTTAGTGTGAGAAAGGATGGCAGAAAATGTGGACTGTGCAAGGAAAAGCACGTAAGAGCTTGGAACAGTATATCAAGGAGCTTAGCCTTCCCAGTGGACAGCGGAGCCATCACAGATTTCTAGGGATGAGAACAGTACCAAAGTGGTACATAATTCTAGACGGATTGGCTGAGATTAAAAGGGAAAAGAAAGAAGTGATGTTAGAAACAGAAGGACAAAGAGATTTAAGGGAAAATATATAGAAGGAAGGATCAGCAAGTTATAATAGCCACCTGGATAAAATCATAAAGTGTGAGAAYGCAGGAGGAAGGAGAAGAGATAAACAGATTTGAAAGGAAAGAAAATGACATATCTCTGTGTWGCAGAAACTGGGACTTATGGGAGGAAAGGCAGCTGGYATCTAGCTACCAATATGATACCACTCTGTTCCTTGAAGGATGAGCAACAATAAGCCCTCCCTCTGGTGAACTACTTGGACCACCACTCTTACCTGCTCCATACATRTTGCTGCTGTTGATAACACTAGGATGAAGGAAGCATCAAAAATAAATCACTTACTCTTGGAATGGTATTTATATCTTTGCATTATGTTCTAGGTGCTATTTTCTTGCAGATAACTGGCAGTTAATTGATTACTTGGTTGACTAACCACACTGAGTTTCCCTCACCATACCTCCTTCAATTTTCCATCCCATCAGCCTATCCTTGATGCCCACATGCCTGTCCTTGGGCAGAACAAMATTAGTAGATRTGTCAAACTAAATTGCCTTTTTGCTTCCTCTTCGTAGTGGTCATTGCTATCCCCTTTGAAAATTGTTCTACTTCCATTCTTTCTACATAACCAAGAAAAATATTTTGGACATTCMAAAATTTCCCATTATTYATTTTGCAAATGAACCTGCAGGATATGGTTTCCACAGGGTGGGAGTTTGTTCCCAAGTGCTACCCTCTTTCAAAGATGAACTGTAACCAATAGGGACCAGTACACAGAATGTAAGTCTGTCCTGCTACAAACAAATGGAAAGGCTGCAGGAAAAGAAGCTGGGAAAACATGGGCAAGGGCAGCCTGGAGACTTTCCTACATGATGTAAATGTTTCTAAAYGCTAATTTCTAAGAATAYATCAATTTTAGCACAATTTGATTTAATCTCTACTGAAATAAAAGMRTTGGGRRAAAAGAGATRAGAGWCTTGGTTTGGGTGCCCCTCCAAAGTTCCAGAACATAGCCATCTTYGAGTTGAAACAAAACAGGCTTTGGCAACAGCCTTSTACATSCCCCAACCCCCACTAGTGTGGGGAAGCTTTACACAAGTGGGAATCCTCAAAATTACTTGTACCACTGACATCTGTGTGAACCAGAGCATGATCTTGCTTCTGCTCTAAGGCTTGGTTTCTCTGGAACTTAGAATGAAAATGTACAGACATAACTGGTTATCTGTTAAGCCTGAAGTTCAAATCCCATCTCACTCACAAGATCATATATTGGAAACTTGATCCCTAGCAGATCTGTAAAGGTCATGGGAATATTAGATGCAGATTAACTAGAGGAAGTGAGTTACTGACAATCTACCTTTGAATGTTCAACCTGGACTCCAGCCCTTGTCTTCCTCTCTGCCATGATATAATATTATTCTGGAAAGTTCTCCCTAGACTCTAGCCCTT
>BDUI01005411.1:37707-80244 GCA_002335545.1 Apodemus speciosus
ATACCAGAACAGGGAAGTGGGAAGGGGTGAATAGGGGAACAAGGGGAGGGAAAAAGACATATGGGACATCTAGGGGGCGGGGAAACCAGAAAAAGGGAAATGAAATGTAAATAAAGAATATATCCAATAAAAAATAAATTTAATTAAAAAAAACAAAAAAAAAGAAAAAGAAACAAAATCATATCTATGGGGTTTAAAATATATCAGTTCTTCTGATTTTTAACACATTAATAAACTATTCCTTCAAACACTTGTGCATCTATTTTCTCAAGAGAGTCACAACATATCTATATATTCATTACCCAGTGCACTAATTTAATAAACATTTATACTGGGAAGTTTGCTGATTATAAATGGCTTTTTGGGAAAAAAAAGACATTTACTTTTGAAGGCTAGATGGCTCCTTTTTGCTTCCACTGTGGGAATTTCATTTATTTACCTACAAATTGAACATGATATCATGTTACYACTCTACCGTTGTCATGATCATGGACATGAGAATAAGACTCTCTTCTAAAGATTTCCATGTAGGCTGCTGCCAGATATCACAAAGCTACAGGATCCAAGGCTTCAGTAACCATAAATATTGGTGTTAGTGTAGTAGGCAAAGGGTTATGTCTTTGAGTACTAAGGTTTTCTTTCAACAAGTTTATTGTAGGTTTGGTTTTTATAAATGTAGAGTCTACATTCTTTCTTTTCTTTTCTTTTTTTTTTTTGGTTTTTCGGGTCAGGGTTTCTCTGTGTAGTCCTGGCTGTCCTGGAACTCACTCTGTAGACCAGGCTGGCCTCGAACTCAGAGATCCACCTGCCTCTGCCTCCCAAGTGCTGGGATTAAAGGCGTGAGCCACCCGGCTCTACATTCTTTCTTATCTTGTCAGTTTTTTAATGGCTTATAAGTGTGTTTCTTGAGGATGTCAGCTGACATAAGGGATCCAGTATCGTGAAGGTTGTAAGTACTTCCTTCAGGACAAACTGTGTTATCAGGCATCATGTGTTTATCCCTTTGATTTTATGTAGATACCAACATCCTTGGGTTTAATATCTACTTTTCTTTAAATATATTACACACTTGAAAACTGGATAGCCAGACTACAGAATTTACATGTGTAATTCAAAAGATAATGAATAAGAACCCAAGAGTATGAGCAATGTGCTATCGTAGCTTTGGATTTGGTTGGTCAGTCTTTCAAATGTCAGTGTCCTCAGTGATTGTCAGTTGATTAGGTGCTTCCCTGGCAATAGGAGTAGAAAGATTGTACAGTTGCTTCATACCTACATGCAGTTGCAAGGTATATTAGCTACTATTTAAAAAAATCATCTTATGGTAGTAAGCAGATACTAATATCCAGGTTAGCAACTGTTACAGTTTAGAGCTGAGTTAGAATTAGTACCTGCAGGGTGATAATCTCTAATCCATTAGCAGGTGGTTCCCTGCTGTCCTAGACACAGCAGATACATTGTAATCAGAGTTAATTCTCTAACTGATTGTCTTTCTGTGACTTGCCAAGAAGTAAGACTTATTCCTCTCAGAAAAATAGTAAATGAAAATTTTAGATTTCAGTTGAATATAAAGAACTTTCCAACACTTCATGCACCTCAAAAATGACAGGGGGTAAATTGTCAGTCTGTTTCGTTTTCCACTCACATTTCCATTTGCATATATTAAGTGTATGCACAAGAAACCCTTCCTTAAGAGTGGTTGTAAATAAGTTGGTTGCAACATTTTATAGTTATCTTGTTAGCTTCTGATTCAATGCTATAAACCATTCAGAATATTATTATTATTATTGAATCTGTTGACAGTGTGATTCCAGATTTATCCCAATTTCAACTACCTGCACATTGAACCAGAACTCTTTTAATGTTGTCATTCCAATTATTAATAGCATTTTATAGTATGATTACTTTCTATTAATCTCAAGGTTTTTTTCTAGATTTTTAGTCATCTAAGTTCAATTGTTTTATATTATAGTTATAAAATACAGAATTAACTATCACCCTCAGGTACATATGTTAAGAACACTTGTCAAGAAATTTCCTCAAACCAAGGTACCCAGAAGCAATGATGTCATTGTTATTTCAGCATTTTCTCATTAACTAAGCTTTGTTTGGTATGAGTGAACCCTTTTGATCTCTTTGTTATTCTTCACTAATTTCCAATGGTCATTTTAGACCTAAGCCTGATTATTTCTAAGGAGGAAGAGAGGTCAGTGAATGGGAACATCTGATGCTCCCAAAGTAAGAATGAGAAAGACTCAGTCCCTTTCTTTAATGTGGAAATGGGCCTTCTTCAGGAAGCAGCTGACTCTCCCATACCACATGAAGTTTAATGTTAATGTTCAGACTGGTTTTCCAGCTCTGCATGTAGAAGATTCTTTGGTGAAAGGAGACTGAGTAGAGCTATGCATGGGAGAGAGGAGGATGGTGGGAATGAGAGCCATGTGACCATGTATGCAGAAAGCAGCAATCGGGTTTCTAAAGAACAGTGTGAGTAATTAGACTCACCATTCTTTAATTGTCGTGTCTAATTTTTAATGAATTTCATTTCTATTCAGCATACCTTTTTAAAATTTTTTTTGGTAACTACTTTTCCCTGCCATTGCTGAAAGGGTGAGGAGGAATGCAGGGAATGTGGTAGAGAAGGTGGGTGGGGATCCGGCACCCTTACCTAACTACTGAGAAGACCCATTGTTAAACTGTTCCATTGTTCTCTCTGACTACCGATGTCAGGAGGTCCTAATGAAGTAAGTTTGCCAGGTTTCTAACAAGATTTTCCTCTTTCCCAAAGCAACACTGCATACTCAATGAAGCCTTTCCTTGAATACTGTTCTTCTACTTCCAGTTCTTTATTTTTGTAGTCAATGAGCTCAGCCTTAAATGAAAGCTAGAGTTGTATGAACTGAATCAGCTGGAAATAGCCACTGAAAGGCGTGCAAATCAAGAATGGCAAGGCCCAGCTCTTCCGTTCCTGAAGCGGAGGCTAGCGTCAGTCCAGATGGCTCCCTGGGCAACTGGTCATTTATTCTAAGGTTGTGTTCCTGGTATGGAACCAGACATTCAAAATCCAGTATTTGCCAGCTAAACCAAGGAAGTACACATCTTCTTACCTTATGGTGCCTCAGTACCCATTTGGAACCTTCTTAGTACTGTGGGGGATTCTCTGGGAAGGGGTTTATAGCAATTTATAGCAACATAGAAGTGATTTTAGATGGTCTTGACAGGAAGCATCTACTTTGGTACCAATGCTAACAGTGTTCACAGACAGTACAAATACAAATTAAACTCTCTGTTTTGGTCACATCTTTACACACACAAATACATACTTGGGGTTTATAAAATTATTTGTCATTTTTAATACTCATTGGCATTGTGTAAGAAAGATTTAGTTAAGTTGTACAGTTTGAAGAGCAAATATTAGTTTAATGAACCACTATTATTTTACGATAGCATCTATTGAGATGGGTGCTTCTTGGCTGTTGAGTGCTCTGTTTGACACCATAGAGTTTTGGTGATAGAGGAGCCTAAGGCATAATCAATGTGGCATTGGGGAGGTCTTTGAGAACCAAAAAGATGTAAGAGAAAAGATTACCCATGAGTCAAGAGGACCAAGTGCCAAGTAAGGGAGCTTGTGTTACTAAAACTAAAAGAAAAGTTCAAGCCAGTCTTCTAGGTTGCACTGAAGAAAGTCATTGGGCTTTTATTACAAATGAATGGGATGGGAATGTCTCACTGTTTCTACCAATGATTCTAAGAGGTCTGGGCATTAGATATATATGTCTATAGAGAGCTTTAAAGAATGCTTTATAGGTCCATAAAGAGTGCTCAGTGGGTAGAGGTGCTTGCATGCAAGCCCTGTAACTTTGGTTTGATTCCTGGATCTCATAAAATGGCAGGAGAGAACCTTTTCCTGAGAGCTGTCCTCTGACCTCTACATACTTACCTTGGCATTTATGTGTTTGCATTCATGAGACTGCACATGAATGCAAACAGACATAAATAAATAAACATTTAAAGGAAGTTTTGCTCATAGTTTTTGGTCAAATGAAACAAATAAGAGGAACATTTCTGTCCAAGTCATAGGGTAGAACTCTTTGTKTTTTTTATAGGGAAATACCAAGTTATTAAAGTAAGTTATTTACTGATTATATTGTAGATGTTTGTATATTCTAAGGAAAAATTTTTTGCTAGCTTGAATAATGACTATAAATCAAGTTTGTCATGCATCTGTATAAATTCTAGAAGACAAAGCATATCACCTGTATACTATAGTATCAACCAGTCTGTTCTAGATAAACATCTATATGAGCTGTAAAGAATAACTTTCTTATTCACAGATGGGCAACCAAAGGACAGCAGAAGCCTAGAATTCAGAGCAAGTTAGTCCCACGAAGCTTGTGACATTTGTCTAGGAGAGTCACAGTTTTGTCTATGTGCATTTCATACTGCATCTGGGAGTCCCCCAGTCTCACTTTAACTTGGGTCTCATAGACAACTGGACTGTTGAGGCTAATGTATTGCAGGGCCTTCTGTTTTAGGACAGATGGGACCAGATCCTGCCTCTTTTTGGTCAGTTCTTCCTTGTCTGAAGATGTATCACCAGCTCACTTTACATCTCTCCTAAAACTATGAATGAGAAAGAATAAGCGATGTTTCCAAAGCCATCCAGGGTCTTGAGGTCATACTTATTTACCTTTCTAAATTAATGGAATACTTTGTATCAGTCAATCAACACATTTAAATTCCTTTGTAAAATTCTTCCCAGATGGATCATTTTCAGTAGTTATTGATCTTGCAGCAGATGCATAGGAGCCTTTCCTGTGTGTTGGAGCACGCTGCAGCCCTGAAAACTCCCTGCCTCACACACATCACTGAGATAAGATCCACAATGTGTATTCTTAATCTTTCCCCAAATGCGAGATAGTGTGTAGTGCTATTCCTTTGCTTAGTGGCATGCCAGTGAACTTGAAAATCTGCATGCTGTTTTGTTAATTATGTTTTTAATTGAGTCACTTCGCCTGAGTGAGCAAAGTCACCAGCAATTAGAAATGTCGCCTGAACACAGTAGTTCGTAAAGCTGTAGTGAATTGTTTTTGGAATAACACAAAAGCACAGTAGCACTCCTGGCAGTAATCTTTTCCATTTGTAGTTGAGGTTACATAATTTGGACTATGCTCTCTTACTGAGCTGGGCTGCATGAGTACAAAGTCGGGTTTTCCACCAACCTGAAGCACTTATTCATGACTTGTTWATCAAAGCAGTTCTTGAGTCCAGATAATGGTTCATCTTGTCAATACTTTCCTTTACTTTTCAATGCCCCAAATTAAGAAAGGTCATTCAAATTTCCCACAAAGAGGTATTGCCAAGAACATTAAACTGTATTTTTAAAGTCATAAACACATGATTTTTAAAAGCACTTCGACATCTCACAAACTGTGTCAGTTTTAGTCATTGCCAGTCTCCCCACCCCCCCAGGGTAGTCTCATCTATTGTGTGCTGCCAGCTACTCTGTATGGTAACCGCATTTCACAGCTGAACGTTTTGCAAATGCCGTACCAACACATTGCTGATATGGTGCTTCAGTCTCAAGTTCCATTCATGTCTTTTCTTCTTTACATAGAAAGTTGCAAAAAAATCTTTGTAAAAAATAAATATTTACGTATGTAAACCAGTAAATAAAACATTTCCAACTCTCTACCACCTTTCCTCTTACCAAGAAACATGACTATTTGGGCCTGTGTACTCAGAGAGGACTGTTCGCTCATTTACCACAGGGAAACATCAGAATCATCCATTTCTCCTTTTTCCACGCCTTGCAAGACTATTTTTGAGGAATCTATTTCATATCTGCTGTTCCTATTCTCACTAGCACACACCTACTTCATATAAAGGCTATAAAAACTGGTAGACAACCGAAAGTGTCATAAAATATCACAAACTCTAGCAGGTGCATCTCTGGCATTGAAATCGTTCAGTCCGAGAGTTTTATGTTTTTAGGATATTGGTCACATCAAATTAAATTACTGCATCGTGTTATCAGTCCAATCAATATGCACATAGTTACAGGGGGGTCTGCTGCTGAACTCATCTCTATGCTGTGTGTCCTGTACTCATACCTGGGACACTTTCTTGCAAGACTTAGTTTTAAATGAGTGAGTTCAAGAAGGCTGGAGTAAGTGATGACTTAGCAATATCATAAGCCAATTTATAAGACGGTATGACTCCAGGGAAATGGCCTGATCTTTTTACAATAGACCAATGTGAAGTTTATAAAAATATATATAAGAAAGTTGACCAAAGAAGAAGGAAAACTACAATCAAGACAATAAAATCTCCTTTAAGGAACAAATTCTCAAGTATAATATAGGAAGCAATAAAGATATAAGAAGGGTATTGTATTTGTCTAGCAGACATTTGACTTGGAATAAACTAGTTTTAACTAGTTTATTYTAGTTAAATAGTAACTTGGGGTCTGTACTTCCCAAGCACCATGGGGGAGATTTAATAGGCTTTAAAAGTGAGAACTAAGATATATTTTAGTTCCTCTTGCAGAAAAGCACTGTGCTCTGCACACCTCATGGGATGTGTTCTTGTGTGTCTGCATTCTATCTCCAGACTTCAGTATGACTTCCATGGCGAGGGTGTGTCATGATTCTACAAAGCTTGCCCTCTGGCCATAGACTTATGATTAGCAAACAAGAACAAAGCTTTAACAAGTTCCTTTCTGTGAATAACAAACCCAAGTGAGCAAACAGGTGTGTGTGTGTGTGTGTGTGTGTGTGTGTGTGTGTGTGTGCTTTAGATGCAAAACTAATTGCCACAGTGGCTTGCAGGTTCTTTTGTGTGTGTGTGTGTGCCTTATTTACTTTACCTATAAGCTGTATTCTGTTGTCCCAATGTATTTCTTCCTAGATTGAACAGTCATTGGTGCTCATGCCTGTTTTGCCTGTTTCATTTCACAGAATTTGTAACATGTGACTATGGCATTCAGGGGTTGTATGTGATAAGAGTATCTAGACTGGGCATGGACCAGTGAGTTCCAAAACAAAAGAACATAAGATGACTTAGGCAAAGGCTTCAGAGAAGGTAAAATAGTTGGACTCATCCATGCTAGTTGACCAAGTTCAATACCAGGTAGACAGATTTGGGGAAGAATTTATTAAATGGAAGAGCACAAACAAACAGGTACAATTAAACAACTGTAGGATTAAAGTAGTATAATACTTCTTTCTGGCTAAAGATGCATTGATGGAAAGAGGAGAGATGATAATATGGATGGGACACTCATGTGAGAAGAAGTTTTGGTTTGTTCTGAGCAGCTTGGCTTCAGAGGAGAACATTGTAAAAGAAAATCAAAGAGGGAAGATGATATATCAAGAGACAGGGTAACATTAAGCAGTCATTATAGGAGCACACCACTGGCAAAGACAGACCACTTTGGTTAAAGACAAAGGGATAGGAAGGATGCATTGTAACACAGAAGAATACAGAGAAGAGAGATGCAATGGATATGTTGTGCTAGATGTTGTTTGACTCTGTCTTTAGGGAGACATGACCAAATGTCTACTTACCCCAGATAAAGAACCAAAAACAGAACCAAATAAGAAATAAAAAAGCTTAATTTGGTGAACCAATGAGTCTGACTGGGGTGACTTACAAGAATATAGAGGAGCCATCACTCTCAGGAGCAAAAAGCATACTCAAAGATACCTGCCTAACCAAAAAGTTCTCTATGAAAACTGGATTGCACTGCATATCTTCCAGGCAGCTCAATGGGCTTGAGAGAGTTCTTTCCAGGTATTTAGGTTGATCTGAGCCTCTTCTAAGAAGCTTGGCTGATTTACCTTGTCTTCTAGACAGCTCTGCTGGTCTCTGTCTTTTTCAGGTAGCTTAGATGGTCTCAAAGTATGTCTCAGCAGTCCTTACTTCTTATAGTGACTCGGTGTGGGTGGAGCCTAGTGTGTCTGCTAGGTTTCAGGGACTTCCTGAAACTTTTGAGTTATTTACTGTCTGAGCTAAAGAATGTTCTCTGCATAATGAACTGTTTCAACTCCCTTTAGAACAGTGGTTCTCAATATATAGGTTGTGACCCCTTTGGGAGATTCACATATCAGATATCCCACATATTAGATATTTGCATTATGATTCATAATAGTAGCAAAATTATAGTTATGAATTAGCAAGGAAATAACTTTATGGTTGGTGAGTTACCACAACACGAGGAACTATATTAAAAGCTCACAGTATTAAGGAGGTTGGGAACCATTGCTCTAAACTCTTAATTGTTCCTCTACCCAATTATAGTAAATAGACATTAAAATGGTCATGAAGAAGCTAGAAAATTCCAAAAATTTAAAACTAAATCTCTATTTTTGAGAACACATAAGTTAAAAGTAGTAAAGGAATAGAACAGACAGTTCAAGGTATTTGACTCATTTGATCCACCAGATAATTAACAAATGCATCTAGATATCAGTCGTATTATAAAATAAATATCAAACATTATTTATCAAATGCACTCATTTATTTTCAGTTATTTTTATACTTTATTTATTCTCCTTCCTTATTTTGCATGCTTCTGTGTACTTAGAGCTAAGTTTGACAATGTATATATACTTTGTAAAGACTGATAGGAGTCAGATCTGAAAGGCTACAATGTTTTACTCTAAACGAGTTTCTCAGTATACCAAATCAGAACACATGACAGATTTTTCTGTGGTATTTTATCTAAATAACTCTTAGGAGTTAGGGCAAATTGACCATGGATGTCCTAATTTTTTTCTTTATAAAGGTAAACATTGCTTAAATCTATAATATGTTTAGTTAGTTTTAATTTTGAACTGTTAAGTTTTTTTATATTTGACTAGTTAGTTATTAGTGAACTAATTGTGGATGCTAAACTTAGGAAAATTAAGTGATTCAAAGATTTCATTAGAATCAGGAGAACAAGGTCAAAAAGGAGGCATGGGTTAGGATTAGGGTTAGCATCAGAAATGGCAAATTGATGAATCCTAGAAATCATTCTGGGAAGGCTTCTATATCCAGTTTTTAATTTTCTCCTGGATGGAAGAATATTGAATTGGACCTAAATCTATAATAATCAAAATTCAGAATCTGGGATACATTGATTGGACGGTATGTATTTTTTTTAAGAATGTAAGAAGAAAGAACTAGAAGTCAATAGCTGGTAATCATGTACTTTAAAAATAAATTAAAAGACATTCAGATTTTTTTAAATTAGGTAAGCTTAAATTATATTTCAATAATGTCCTCAAACAATAAATGGAAATAATTTCTCTGTTAATTGCTTCCTGAGAGATGAGCTATATTTGAGAAGAGTAACATGCAAAGTACCTTGATGTTCCTGGAAAAGCGTTCTATGTTTTATAAAGATTCACTCAGATATTCTGTAGTTTTGCATAATTTTCAATGCCTTTTATTTTCTTTTACAAGATTTCCTATTTCTTAGGAGTTAGGGCAAATTGACCACAAAATATCTAGTAGGCATACAGGTGCATTTTTAACCACTTGATGATCACTTTTATTTACAATACATGTCTGGAGAGACCAATGATTGCTTCTATCACAGTGTCAATATAACATATCCTATGATCCAAGGGGCTAAGATATTATTTTAGTTTAAAAATTCACTGGACCTCCGAGATCTCTCAAACACTGGAACATCAAAAAGGCAGCATACACCAGCTAATATGAGACCCCCAACACACAGACAGTAGACGACTGCTGGGTCTGCGTTCTTTAAGAGATGATGCATCTAACCCTCAAGAGACTAGAGGCCCCAGGGAATTTAGAGGTCAGGTGGGGCTGGGGGTGGGAACATCCACATGGAGATAGGGGGTGAGGAGAAGAGAAGGGAATAAAATATGAACTGTAAAATAAATAAATTAATTAAAAATTCAATCTGTTTTAAGCTATGTTTCTGTGATTTTTTTCAAGATCAAAGTTTTAGGAACAACTTCTCAGTACGGGGGCTCTTTCCTGTCTTAGATGCTTTACATAAAAAGATGGAAGAGGAATGTTTTTCTATGTGGTGAGGCATAGGATATAATTGCAAACAGCGGTATTTTCCTCACTTCACACAGGTTCAATTGCATTGTTATAGTTGCTAATTTTCAGCACTGTGCTCTGAACTCAACGGATACACCATGAGTTAAGTTCCCTGAATTTTTATTATGCTTCCAAAAAGTAAAGCAGGATGAATTTGTGCCCCATGAAGGCTGAAGTAGCAATTAGCTGATTTTAATTAAATCATGTCTCTGTCTTGTGACATTTTGTTTGCTTTTGCTTTGATATAATATCCAAAATGCCAAGTTTGATGCTTATTATATTTTTTCAATAAAAAAGTGCATTTTGTATTAAACTTTTCAACACTGTGAAAGACATTTAAAATAGTTTAAAGAAGGAAGTATTTCTATCAGCTC
The DNA here is from genome assembly GCA_002335545.1 of Apodemus speciosus. Taxonomy (NCBI): domain Eukaryota; kingdom Metazoa; phylum Chordata; class Mammalia; order Rodentia; family Muridae; genus Apodemus; species Apodemus speciosus. Next base: position 48,147 of record BDUI01005411.1, read on the forward strand.
ACAGCTACAATGTTTTAGTCTGTGTTGGAAGACTCCCCGTTGTTTTGGGACCAAGGTGATTCAGAAACATGTCTGTTCATCTCATAGAGGTGGGCAAGCAGGGAGAATGTTCTGGCTACCTTTGTGTGTCAATTTGGCACAGGCTGGAGTTATCACAGAGAAAGGAGTTTCAGTTGGGGAAGTGCCTCCATGAGATCCATCTGTGAGGCATTTTCTCAATTAATGATCAATGGGGGAGGGCCCCTTGTGGGTGGTACCATCTCTGGGCTGTTATTCTTGGGTTGTATAAGAGAGCAGGCTGAGCAAGCCAGGGGAAGTAAGCCAGTAAGGAACATCCCTCCATGGCCTCTGCATCAGCTCCTGCTTCCTGACTTGCTTGAGTTCCAGTCCTGACTTCCTTTAGTGATGCACAACAGTGTGGAAGTGTAAGCTCAATAAATCCTTTCCTCCCCAACTTGCTTCTTGGTTATGTTTGTGCAGGAATAGAAACCCTGACTAAGACAGAGAAACAGCACAAAGGGACCGGGTTACCTTTCAAAGGCATATTTCCAGTGACCCGCTTCCTCAACAAGTCTCTACCTTCTACAGCTCTACTGTCTCTTAATATTCTATCCAATTTTTTAATTTATCCATGGATTATATTACTGATAAAGGCAGAATTATTCTAACAGTACACTCAGTTCTTCAATGCCCTACTTGCTAGAGTTGGAGAGCAAACCTCTAGTTCATAAGGGATACTTTATATGAAACCATAGAGCTGTAGAGTTAAGCCATGCTGATAATGTGATTCCTAATATTCTGGATTATGGATTATCTCTATGTCTATCCTGCAGATTTTGTGGGATGTGCCTCCAGCAGTTGTTTTATTAGCATCCCTACCACTTACTTTCAATATTTTGATATCAAAATCATTCAATTGGTTGTGATATTTTGATTTGTTCAAAGACAATCTGCAAACAAAAATTACTGGTGAAATTAAATTTTGAGTAAAAGGTTCTGCCTCCAGATGCTATACTACCTTTTATAAACAAGTCACTAGGAACAGTTTCTGGTATCCTTGTCTATATTTACACCAGATATTGGCATCTTCAAAATCCTGTATTCCACTATAATTCTTTAGGAAGGAGGATCTCCTACGTAGTCTAATCAGCCCTGTTTCAAAAGGAGAGGTAAAAAGTGAATGCTTTTCCACCAATTCCTTTATTCATCATTGAGTTTCAGGATTCGTTGAGATAACTCAACAGTATATTACTACATCCCAGCATGCACTTATGGTAGCCTTCAATTTGTTAACCAGAGTGAATTATGTCTGTCAGGTCGAATGTAATAAAGATGGCAGAAGGTGGTCAGAAAGAAAGAAATTTCTCAAAAGAACTTGGCCAATTTAGTAAGTTTTATCCTTCCATTGTTTCTTTTTCTCAGTGTGAAAAGTAATTACCCACTTCCCTAATTGCTTTGTGTGTCTGAGGGGAACTTTTTTTCCCTTCTGCAGTCATCTGCTACCCAGCATGTTGGAGAACGAGCAGAGTAAAACTACATGCAGGGAAAGGTTTTGGTTTTATTTGATGCTGGTGATGAACAATCAACCCTGCATATAGCACATGCAAGCTGCTATCTGCATAATTACTCAGGTATCTATGTAGCAGGAAGGTGCCAAAAGTTAATTGAGTATTGTTTGAAGCACTCAAATGGTATTGCTATTAAGTACTGTTGGGTGCAATTTTAATCATTCCATTTCTTTTACTCTTCTTTTAAATCTTTATTCTTTTTACACTACCATAAAAGCTAAGATAGTAAGATACTGGCTYAGTCAGAATGACTTCTGACCTCTTCATCATCTACACTTATTAAGACTAGGGAGGATCATCACCCATTGCTGGGTCAGAAAGTTTTTTCCAGAGTTGTGTTTTCTCATTGCAAATTTTCAGATTCTCACAATAATCTACTTCATAATGCTATATTTAAGGTAGCTTTTAATCCATGAAAGTGAAATCTAATCTGAAATAAAATTGAAAAGCCRCTAATGAAACAGTTAATTTGCCTTTTAAGTATTCTCAGAAGTTTCACCACAGTGCTTAGGTACTATAAGAAGGTGCCTTTGGGGGAAAACATAGTTTCTGGTTGGTGTTACACCTAATCATCTTAATGGTTTTTTAATATCATAAGAAAAAAAGAGTATCATATAGGTGCACAGGGCACTCATTTGTGAGTACTCGGATAAGCTTGCAAATCAGTGAGTCTTGTCTGGCTTCTTATGTGTAGTAAGTTCAGATTTTCTAGGAGCACTTCAGTGAGACTGTCACCCTCATTGGAAGAAGAACATAGGCTGCTGGCCTGACCTCCTATTTCTCCCAGAATCTAGACCACCAACCAAGGAGTGTACCCGGAAGGATCCATGACTCCAAATGCATATGTAGCAGAGGATGGCCTTACCTGACAGCAATGGGAAGGGAGTCCATTGGCCCTGGGGTGGGTGGGGGAGAACCCTCATACAGGCAAAGGGAAAGGGGGAGGGCAGATGTGGGATGTAGTGGTGGTGGAGGGGTAACCAGGAAGCGGGATGTCATGGGATAGGGGGCTGGTGGAGGGGGAACTGGGAAGTAGGATATCATTTGAGATGTAAAAGAATGGAATGATTAATAAAAAAAAGTTGAAAAAAATAAAGCTTTCCATATCATAAAAAAATGAAYCCCGCATTAGGAAGAGCAAAGCTGCCAATACCAGATTGTGGATGGGGATGGGAATGTGCTGAATAGCTAGGCAGGTTTCATGTTAGTTAATTTAGTTTCAGGTTTAATGGGCTTATTCATACTACTGAATCCAGTCATTGATGGCAAAATGGGAAATGATTCTATAAGTGACAATTCTAAAATCATGGAAATTGATATGAGCTTAGAAACCATGGTCAGTCACACACACACACACACACACACACACACACACACACACAAACATATGCACACATAGTCTTATTGTTCACTAAAGAGATTATAAAATAAAACTAATCCATTGTCAGTCCTGGAAAAATATGTCACATACTAATGATAACCAAAGATTATTTCTGTACTTTCATGTGATCTATGAAACATCATTAACCCAGCAGATTGAAGTAAATGACTAACAAGCAAGTGTCTATAGTCAATTGCTTCCTTGGGGATGTTTCAGCAAGGTGATCATCTTGACAGACGGTTATCACACATGTCTTTAACAGAGATCTTCCTAGTGTTATCTAGGGATTTTGATGTATGTGAGATGAAGAGTATTTCATATTTTGAACAAGTGTAATCACTGTTCCCTAGATCTGAGGAATTGCTGGGTCTTGTGTAAAGTCAGTTTATAAGTTGATAGTATCATAGTATGCTAGCTCTATTTTTTTTACTTTAATGGATAAAGGGTTAATGATACTATGTTAGACATGATCATGGAGAGATAAGGATCAGAGATACTACTCATTGCTAAATGTACCTAAAGATAAAAATCAGCCCATGCTATTGCAGGCCATCATTTTCCATCACTCTTGCGATGAACCCCATGACTGTAACACCATGATTGTTTCTAGGAACTGCCAGACAACCTGAAGATGGTTGTAGCTGTTATTACCAAGGGATGCAACAGCAAGATTTGGTTTGGGCTCTGCTTAAAATAGGCTTTGAAGTCCTCTTGTTTCCACAACTCCAGTGTCATATCTAGCAAATGGCTATGACATCTGGTATGAAGAATGAGAGACTATGTGATTTATTGCTATTTACAGCTGTTGGTGAGCAATAATAAAATTATGCTTGCAATAACTGATAGAGTGAGATCTTCATCTTGACTTATGTAGAAATCACCTTATTCTCTTTCTCTTCGCTCCCAGAAATGTCACCTCAGCAATACCAGCAGCAACGTCGAAAATTTGCAGCTGCCTTCCTGGCATTGATTTTCATCTTGGCAGCAGTGGACACTGCTGAGGCCGGGAAGAAAGAGAAACCTGGTAAGCAGTGAATTTGCAGAGAGATGCTTCACTGGGTGGTACCTGTGTAGCCCTGACTAGATGGTACCTCTGCAGACCAGCTCCCTGCCTAGTCCCTCCCACCATTTCTAACTTCCTTTTAATTATTAAGGGTAATGCTAAGTGAGACTTGTCTTATGTTATCCCGTTATATTTATGAGTGAATATGCCACAGCATAGCTGTCTTAGTCTATGACCTATACCACATTTCTATTATGCCATTTTATCTACCAGGCAAAATCAGACCATCCATTTGCAGTGAAATTGCTAGTCTGGCAACTGTTTAATAGACATTACTCCTCTATTTCATAAACTACTTAGAACCTTTTTACAGAAACACTTGCTTTTATAATATTTAATACTCTCACAGATTCTATCGGCGGCACACCAGTCTTCAGATTTCATCTGAAGAGTGCTACTCAATTGTTTGTTTCTGCATTCAAACACCTGAGGAGTGAACTTAAGAGGAAGAAGGCTTCATTTCCCTTAGAGTTTCACAGATGTCAGTCCATCACAGCTGTGATAGCATGAGCAGAACAGCTCATGTCATGGTGTCTAGAAATCACGTAGAGAGACAATGCCTTCATTCAGAAATATTTGTTTCTAAAAGCAAATGTCAGGGAGTAGCTTTGAATAGTCTCCATCACACACATGATTTAGTAGCTTTAGTTCTGTCCCTAGCCCCTGCTTTTTCTTTCTCTCTCTTATTCATGCATTGACTTGACCATTGAGAAGACATCTATTGCTTACCCACTGTCTTATGCGAGAATGTAGGTAGAGCTAAAAAGCATGGATTACACAATGGAGGGGCTGAGGAACAAACTTTGTCATGTCTAGGAGCTCAGAACAGTTCTGGATGGTGATTGCTTTTTGTTTCCTTCATTGCAGAAAAAAAGGTGAAAAAATCTGACTGTGGAGAATGGCAGTGGAGTGTGTGCGTGCCCACCAGCGGGGACTGTGGACTGGGCACCCGGGAGGGCACTCGCACTGGCGCCGAGTGCAAACAGACCATGAAGACTCAGAGATGTAAGATCCCTTGCAACTGGAAGAAGCAGTTTGGAGGTCAGTCTCACCCTGTGCTCCTATTGCTTTAATTGCTACTACAAAATAGTTTGGAAAATTTCTATCAAAAATTTTTCCGAGGCCAACTAATGTTTATATTAGATTAAATAAATGTATTTTCTTAGATGCCAGGTGACCAGACAGCTTGCCTCTCCAATTCATCACTAATGATATTAGGGGCTGAATTTTTTTCCTGTGTTCGTTTGTTTGTTTTTGTCTTCGACATTGGAGGGTAATTAGCAACATCTTTGGCATCTACCATTTTTTTTTTTTTTATCATAGCCCAACTCACTTTACCAGCCAGAGAGACTGTCCTGATGTCATTTGGAGTCAAAACAGTTAGTCATTAAGGATCATTGCTTATACAGGCATAAGATACACACTGGTACTCACTCACCAGTGATGGTCCCGTCCCCACCAGTCCCATTGCCCGCTTCACTCTCTCCTTTCCCTTTTTGTGTTCATCCTCCTTCCTCGTGTTCCTTGTGATTACCCATTCTTCTGACCCCTTCCCATCCTTCACATATGTTTATACATTCTCTCACTGACTCCAACAGGCCCTGTCAGAGCCAACGTTAATAGACTTTTGACCCATTAATTCTAGTCACTTTCATGATGTTCTGATCTGTCTACTTGAGACAAGTTCTCTCAATACTTGCAATTTTAATTCAACAATCAACATTTTCATCTTTAGCTTATTATTCAACATTTTCCATTTTTAACTCTCTGCATTCATCTACATCAATGGTTTTCAGCCTGTGGGTTGAACATCCCTTTTACAGAGGTTGCCTAAAATCATCAGAAAACACAACAATAGAAAAGTGACAATTTTGAGGAAGTAACAAAAATAATTTTATGGTTCGGGGCGGGGGTCACCACAACATAAGGAACTGTATGAAAGGGTTGCAGTGTTACAAAGAATGAAAACCTTTGATCTGCGTACACATGTGTGCTGTGAAACGCATAGTGATCATGTGCATTTGTATATTTGTGAGTGAACATAGGTTTAGGTACATGTGTGTGGGTATATGTGTAGCCAGCAGAGGTAGGTGTTGGAGGTCCTATGTCTGTTGCTCTCTTCTATTTCTGAAGTCTCTCGTTGAATCTGGAACTCAGTGATGGCACTAGTAAAGGTAGTAAGCCATCCCTGTCACTGCCTCCAGAACACTGGGTTCACAGGCGGTTACCATACCTGCTCAACATTTTAGACAGGTTCTGGGGACCAAACTTTGATCCATCATATGCATGAGGCAAGCCTCTCATCCCATGAGTCATCTTCTTCTATCCCTTTAATACATATAGTTCCTTATGTTGTGGTGACCACTAACGTAAAGTTATTTTTCTTGCTACTTCATAATTATAAATTTTCTACTGTTATGAATTATAATGCAAATGTCTATGGTTTTTGGTGGTCTTAGGTGACCCTTCTGAAAGGGTTGTTCAACTCCCAAAGAGGTCAAGACCCACATRTTGAGAACCACTCATGCGACTGAATGTATAGGACAGTGCTTTTATCCTAATTCAAAAGTCCCAAATGGCTTTCCTTTCTACATCACATACTTTGTGGTGTTTATCTTGGCTACCATGAAATATAATGGCCAAAGTTTCCTACACATGGCCTAAATATGAGTGAAGATGGAGAATGCCTATTCTACGTGTAGCCCCACTTCCTCTGTAACTTGGGAGTACATTTTAATAACTGTCACAAAGGCCACAAAGTTCTTATAGATTAGACTTATAATAGTATGAGGCACTGTTAAAATTCACTTATAAAAATTTTTATAAGATGTATCTTAATGGACTCATGCTTGAACATTTACAAAAGTCTCAAAAAATCAATATAGAATCAAAGCAAACAAACAAAAACAACCCCAACTATCCARGAAGAGTTAGTAAGCTATAACAGTAGACATGTTTTTTGAGGAGAATATGTAGTAATAAATAGATACTTGGAGATATACTCAATTCCTCTGTCCAGTTAAGGAAACAGAGGTTGAAACTCCAGTGATATATTACTATTTGCCCATCAGAATGGGGGACTGAAAGTCTTATGATGCTGAAAGCCAGGGAAGATGCAAAAATGCTACATCAGGGATTTACTGTCAGAGGAAACAGAAAATAGCAAGCCATATAAAGAAAGAACATTACTTTTGGGAAGGGTTGCTTGACTTCAGCATGTTACTCATTAGTTTCTTTGGCTTTTTAAAGAGAAAATGAAACATGTATTTTATAAAACCCTGTACATGAATCTATAGTATTTACATTTGTGTATATATTCTAGTCCAAAACTAGAAGCAATCTAGGCATCTTTCATCTGGTAAATGGTTAAATAAACTTTGATATATCTATATCGTAGAATGTTGTTTATATGTATAAAGGCACATACTATTGATTTACACAGCTTAAGCCGGAAATGTATGCTAAGCAAAGAAATAGCTAGTCTCAGAGCTAGAGAGATGACTCAGTTGTGAGGAGCATCTGTCGTTCTTACAATGGATCTGAGTTTGGTTTTCACCACTTACAACTATTAGTACTCCAAATCAAGAGGATCATTTACCATCTCCTAAACTCCGTGGGTAACAGAGTAGCCAGTCACAAACTTCCACATAGTTTTACATTTTCTTTTATAGAATGAAAAGTGCTGGGGAAGAGATTTGTGGTTGTAAGGAATTTAGGCGATAAGAAGTCTATTATTATATAAGGCAACACCTGGGCCCCTTGCACTGGAATTRTGTGTATTAATGGTGTTCATATACATTCACACTGATAGAACTATACAGGTTCATGCATATAAAACTGAAAAAGTCTCACTACACTCTTGGAATGTCCTTTTCACATGGCAGACCTACAGTTATTTAAGATACCAAAATTAGGAGAAGTTGGGTGAAGAGTGTATGGAATTTCTTTGTGTTATTTCTTATAACTTCATGTACAGTGGCTTAAATTTAGCCAGTTAACGTGAAAACTGTGTCCTTATTATCATCATGATGAGCTTTCTTAAGGATTTTCCTTTCATTGTATTGTGCCTTCCAGCTGAGTGCAAGTACCAGTTCCAGGCTTGGGGAGAATGCGACCTCAATACCGCCTTGAAGACCAGAACTGGCAGTCTGAAACGAGCTCTGCACAATGCTGACTGTCAGAAAACTGTCACCATCTCCAAGCCCTGTGGCAAACTCACCAAGCCTAAGCCTCAAGGTAAGAAGCTGTCCTGACAGTTTTAATAGACTGACGGGCTCAGGCAAACCCCAAAGAATCTCAAAGAGAAGGCAAAGTGAGTTACTTGAGGACAGTAATTAAATAATGCCCATTGGCTGAGTACACTTTCAGGAGGCAGTCTCTGAGCTCAAGTGGAAGTTCTCTGCATACCTGAACAAGAATACAATGAAATGCCTCAGCAAAACATGGCAGTTAAGATGGCTGTTGCTTGGATAACTAATGTCTGTTATCCTAAATTTTAAATTGGGACAAGATAAACAAACTTACGTAGTTCATAATACAGGAAACTTTAAATCAAACCCCTCTCAGACCTATTTATAATATAATTTTCACAGAATCAGGAACAATACAGTTTATATTTCTTATCTCCACCACATAAAATGATAAGTTGTAATCATTTCAGAACCTTTACATGCTTGAAGTATTTCAACTTTCCAAGCTCATTCATCACAGAAGTCTAAAACACCTCCATGGTTTTATGCCAAGAGGTGGTCAAATCCTTTCATTTCGTGGGTATGATGGACTGAATTCTGCATCTCTGAAATCTCTATTTTCAAATCTAACCCAACCTGTATCTCAGAATGTGATTATAAGTATGGACTTTCAAGAGATCACTAAGTTCAAATGAGGTCGTAGGAGTGGGTCCAAATTCAATATGGTTGATTTTCTTATAAGAGAAGATTAGGAAACAGACACCCTCAGGGGGAGGGTCGTCCAAGGACACAGGAGAAGTGCCAGCCTCAGAGAGAAGTCTCACGAGAAATCAGGTCAGTCCAACACTTTGATCTCAGACTTACAGTCTCAGGATTGTGAGGGAATGTGTGCCTATTATGTTAGCTGCTCGTGCTGTGGTTCTTTGTGCAGTTCCCCTTGACAATTCATGGCATAAGCTTCAATGAAATCCAAATTAAAATACCCCCTTGACCTCTCCTTGTACTTGATTTTCAAAATAAACTTGAAAATTCATCCTGTCAGATTCATTGTAAGGAGAAATTCAGATAAATGCTGCTGGTTAGCCAAAATAAGAAAAAGAACTCCCCCAGAAACTGAGGATGGCTGGTGGTTTGTACTGATGACAAGAGGGGTTTCTTTCCATATGCCAAGTTTTTCATCTTTTGATGGAGTTGGCAATGGAAAGGGCCACCTCCAATCTCAGGAYGGCTGGGTACTATGAGACCTCAGATGCTGGATCTGCGGTTTTGGCTGCCTTCCCAGGGAGCTTTACCAAACTTTCTAAGTGTTACATATCTATCCACAACCAGCTAAAAAGCAGGAGCYATTTTCAAGAGATGGAAGAGTTCAGATATTCAGTCTTTAAATTGACTCATTCAAAGCAGCAACTGGACCAATGTCACACCAAGAGAGAATCGAAATGGAGAGAACTTGAATTCTCTTTGCTCTGGTACAGGCAGGCATTCTCTGCCTGGACTATGTTCTAGAATTTTCCATGGAAATACAGAAAATTCCCACTGCTCAGACTTTAATCAGACCCACCAGATCACCATTGGTTCTGTAAGGATGAATGATTCTTAGAAAATGTTGTGACACTGCTAAAATTGAAAAGTTCTCATGTTCCAGTATGAAATATCCTGACAGAGATGGTGTGCRTATATACTACAGTGGCAGTATAGGAGAGCAAATGCAGAGTGATAAAAGAGGAAGAAAAGTCAGAAGGAGCCCAGGGTGATGGTGAGGTTGATGAATATAAAAAACGTCAAAAACACTTAATAAACCATAACGGAAAAGAATCCTTATGGATATTCAAGAAACATGATAGAAGGAGCCTCCATTTTAGTTGTACAGTTGGATATTTTGGTTATTTTCCTTTTTATAACCTAGTGATAGTCGATGACTTAATGGTTTTGTCACATTCAGTTTTAAATATGGTGGTGGAAGTACCTCAAGTGGATAGACAGTCTATAGAGTTTATTTATATTAAATAATGAAGCCTAGTAACTAATTTAACATGGACTAGCCTGAGTGTATCTCATGTTCCAGAATTCCTCTTTAGTCATTTTATAGATCATAGGACATTGAAATATAATCTTCTCCTTGCCTTAACAGGCCCTTGTTAAAAGTAATTAATCTTTTTCATCTAAAACAGCAAACGATTTCATAAAAGTCATTTTGCACTACATAATCTGCGCAAATACTAAATGTTACTGTACAAGATAAGCTGGGGAGATGTGTCAGACTGAAGATTTTTTTAAAATGGGATACACAAGCACATTCCTTGATGTGTTTTTTGTTTGTTAGTTTGTTTAAATAAAATGCAACCAGTGACACTTGGGAGTTATCTATTTTCATATTGTTTCTCAAATAACAGTACATCAATACTGCAGCCTCCTCTTTTCTGTATCTTGAGTCTTGAGAGAGCTCATTTTCTTTAGGTGTTGGAAAAGCAGATGCTACTAAATCAAACTATCCATGGTCATCATCATGACTGTCCTCCCTCCTGCCCATTGCTCTAGGTACTGCACAGGTACCATCTCATAAGATCCTATGTAGCAGTATTAGAGAGGAGACAGACAGACGCTAGTTAATATCCTTTCCCAGTGTATCTCTCAGGAATAACTTAATCAACATTCGGCAAGCTCTACATATGTACTCCCCTTTTTTTTAACCTGCTCATATATTACAGAAATCATAGTAATATGAGCCTAGCTCTGAAGTTTAATTTTTCTATGATGTAAAAGACAGCAAGCTTTGTGAAGCTCCATGCCAGTGGGCTAAACGGGAGAAAAATATGTGCACACACACACACACACACACACACACACAGAGACACTATTTATAAGAGTTCTGGAAGACATCAGGTATAGGATGAGGGTCAGGAGAATCAGGGTCTGGCTTTTTTTTCAGTGTATCAATTGTGCCCTGAGTAAGAAATGTACATAGTAGATGATTAATAAATATTCACATGGTAAATGAATGCTAAAGTAGAGAAGGCTCTGCTCATGAAGCCCTCCACAGTGTTGTGGAAATATCAATAGTTCTTTACCAAAGCCTATTCGAAAATAGCATAATATAAATGACTGTCTTCCTTCCCTCGACAAAGCATAAGCCATCAGTCCTTTTTTTTATTTTAATTCAGTCTGGCAAGAAGGCAGGAAGCAATAAGAACTCCCTAGTTTTAACTGGGGACTCTGATAGGAGCCTCTTCCTCATTTAATTTGAATAGTGCAGCAACAACAGCATTTGTTCATCCTAAGTGCTCTGAGGAAGCACATGCTCAGGGCGGTTCATTGACTGTGCCAGAGGTCCCCCAGCTTGTAAACCACAGACCAGGCACTCGTACTCGGTCATCTTCAGATGGTACAGGGGAGGGCGCCCTTGCCCTCGCCTCTCAGCTGCACTTTGCCAGTCCCAATCCTGTCAACTCATGGCACATTTATCTTGTGAGGTATTCTGTTTTCTGTCTACACACATCGAATGGCAGAGGAGCTTCTGGGAAGTTGCCTATCATCTATCATCTGATGTAGCCTCTGTGTAACAAATGAATATAGCAAAAAAAAAAAAAAAAAATGACAGCTAAGCCTCTCTAGAGTCTATCAGCAGGGGCTGGAGTTCCAAGTTTTGTTCTTGTTTGTCTTCTGGACACGTTTTCTTTTCTTTTTTCATATGTGAGACCCACCTGAAAGGGACTTTTTAATAACTTTCAGACTTTTCAAAATAAATGGCCAAAGATACTGTGGTTGTGGAGAACTGGTGATCATTAAAACACATTTAATTATTTCAAATATTTGAACCTCTGAGCTTATAGCCTCAGCCCCATCTCCTCTGTCATCAGCTGTGTCATCAAATGCAGAATGCACAGGCAAGGCCCGTTTGGCCTTGTTTTCTTTGTCTAGAGATCTCTTTTATTACTTTCTTACAGTTTAGTTCAGAAAATGCTCTTGAGTTAATATGAAGACTGTGTAATTAAATTTCAAAATGGAACATGGTTGTTGATAGGACTTTGAACACTCACTGTTGGGTAGAGGAAAAACTGGAYACTATCTTTGAGACCTGACCATTGCTAGTAAGGTAAAAGTTTAGAATAGCTGATTAGAAAAGAAAGGGACCTAGAATGTCTTGAGTTTCCATTTCCATCTGAACAATTGCAAAACTGCTAACTATCATATTCAGGCAAGAATTGCATTAAAATTCATTCCAGCTCTTTCTGGCAAACCAGCCTCTTAAAATGTAGAAAGGACACTTGCTGCTGCTCTGTCAACATTATGCTAATCCCATCCTTCAGGTTCAGCCCACAATTTCAATGACACAGGGTATCTTTTTGAATCTTATTATTTAAGAATTCCCACATTTGCATGTGGGGAACTCACTTAATCCAAGGAGAACTTCATTATGGCATGGTACATAAAATGGGTATCATTTTTCTAGGGGTCCATCCAGGCAGTGTTGCTTTGAGAACCTACAGAGATAATTGGAACTTAGCTAATTATTGCCAGCCTTGCAGTGAAGACACAGAGAATGAATGCATTGGAGACTACAACTTTTATTTGTTTAGGAAACAAAACCACTTTAATTAATGGAGTTAAATTTAATCAGGAAAACCTTGTATCTGCCAGTGATTTTAGGTGCTTCAAGATCCACACCAGTTGGCTAAGCAGAAGGGAGATTTTTCAAGGGTATTATATAGTTCAGAGACTCTCCAGGAGACCAAAGAATCTGGCTTGAATAATGCAAGTCCAGTAACAATGCAGCCAAAGGCAACAGATCCAAGGAAAAAATATCTCACCACCCCACATGGGGTTATTTTACCAAAAGCCTTCTGCTAATATTAACCCTTGCTTAGCACATGCAATGCAATAACTCAAAGCCTGAAAGCTCCTTCTTAGCTCTCTCACCAAATCAGACCCTTCTACCTCCTTTTTATTTGGGAATATCCAATATCTTCAAATTTGGTCCCTGTTGTGGGCTACTCATGTATACCTCCATATGCATTTAAATACACCTGCTTGATAGATATTAAACTGAAATCAGAAACTTGCTGCAAGGGAGTCTGGGAAATATAGTTGTCTGTTCAGATTATACCTACAAACAGAGGATGACCTTCTGCAAGAGTCTTGGATTAGCATTTAGTGGGCTGATCTTTCAGAGTGCACAGGAGTGTCACAATGTGTTAGAGTCTAGCATCCTCTTCTTACAGTAGAGGAGGTGTTGTTGCCATTTCATGGAGACAGCAGTGCCTAGAGAGGTTTTATGCAAGACAATGGATATATTTACAATAGAGTTAAGCCTTTCCTTGAAACAATCATTGATTTTCTCTTATGGGCCTAATTGAGCTGTATTAACAGTGAAAAAAATTGGAAATCAAAGTTCCCCCTTGCAGATGGCTCTGTAGAAAGAACCACAGAAAAGAACTCTGGGGATTTTCTGTGTCTCCTTTCTCAAAGATCTCCTTAAATGTTTGAACCACTGTGGGATTAGAAAACAGCTATCCCCTGAGAGGTTCTGCTAGAGCGTGACCAGTACAGATGCAGATGCTCTCAGCCAACTCTCAGACTGAGCATGGAAACCCCAATGGAAGAGTGAGAGAAAGGATTGAAGGAGCTGAAGGGGTTTGTAACCCATAGGAAGAACAACAGTATCAATCAACCAGACCCCCTAGAGTGCCCAGGGGCTAAATCACCAACCAAAGAGTACACATGGAAGCACCCATGGCTCCAGCTTCATATGTAGCAGAAGATTGCTTTGTCTAGCATCAATGGGAGGGGAGGCTGCTGGTCCTGTGTAGGCTCAATGCCCCAGCATAGGGGAATGCTGGGATCGTGAGGTGGGAGTGGGTGGACGGGTGGGGAAGCACCCTCTTAGAAGTAGGGGAGGGGGACAGGAGAGGGGGTTTGCAGAGTGAAAATCAGGAAGGGGGATAACATTTGAAATGTMAATAAATAAAATGACCAATAATAAAAAAAGAAAATGACCTGGACAATCAAGGGTTCTAGGAGGGATGATGATCCTACCATTTGCCTCATCTTTGTGAAAGATGCAGCCAGGAAACAGACATGATCCTTTAGCTAGCAGAGGCATGATGTGGTGGGAGGTCCAGGAAGCTGTGGGTTTTCTATAGATTGCAAATGACATAGATTATCATTCTAGACTATTCTAATACTTCGAAGTATGCCATGTGTGGCAATTTCTTCCTCTTGCTTTTTAAATTAGATGCATCAGTAGTATCTTGGATTTCATTTAGGGCTTGCTTAGTTGGCAGGATGATCGTTGACTTTTGAGTTTGTCTGGCATTATGGGCTTGTCCAAAATCTTCCTGGGATGCTCCATGGTGGAAGTATAAAAGTCGGATGTCTATCCTGCAGTTGGTTGAGGAGATGAATGGAAGTTGGTCTGCCAGCTCTGCTGTGATCCATAATCTGCTGCCAGGTTCTTTTTGAATTTCTCTACTCAAAATAATGCCTATCTGTTCYCCCCCACTCCCCTCATCAGCTTCCAGCTCTTTCTAAAAGTTTTCCATCACCTTGCTCTGTCTGGGACAGCTGCCTAGCTTTCTCTTAGGTTTGATAATTCATCTTTACAGATCAAACGAATAGCCACTGTCTAAAAGCCAACCTCTATTGTGCACAGTGTGTAGCTTTTGGCAGCTGACTATGAATGGGGAAATGGGTCAGTAAAGTGATATTCCCAGCATCCTCCATGCTCTCTGCTCTAAATAGATTCTTTTAGTATGTTTTTTGAAGATAAAAGACATTCCTCAACATCTTTTCCCATTTTATGTATGTATGTATGTATGTATGTATGTATGTATGTATGTATGTATGCATGCATGCATGTATGTATGTATGTATTTATTTATTTTGGAAGGGGATGCTGTCATCCAGCAGGAAGAGGAATAGCTTCCCTGAGCACACAGACTTTCCTAGGTTCTGGGAGTTTTAACAGTGTAGAAAGAGTGCATAGCATAGAGTCTCCATGCAGAATGACTCATGACCTGCCGCTACCGCCTACACTCTGACTGGAGAGCAAGGTGATAAGGACCACAGTCCTACTTGGGCAGCAGAAGAGGCAGTATAGGGTATTGTAGGACTTCAGTTCTTTCTGATCAGAGAGGAGCCCACTTCCTCAGTTCAGCTCAGACTCAGATTTTCATTTTGTTGCTRTTCTTCTTATTGAAATCCTTGATGGCACCTACAGTTTCATTTCCTGCTTATAATATTATACCCAATGCCATACCTTGTTCTGTTCCTTTCATGTCAAAGTGATATGTTTTGTCCTCCAAATTCTGATAGTAAATACCACATAGCCTTGTTGTTAAGATGAAATGAAGACATGTTGTACATAGATATGGAATTCTCAAAAAATAAGTGAAAATATTAGTTTAAAAGACAAAATGAAAATGCAGACCCTAGGTGATATGCTTGATAAATGTGCATTATTTTTGAGATAATTTTTCTGTTTTCTGTTGGTATAGGCATTTTTGTATATGTATGTATGTATGTATGTATGTATGTATGTATGTATGTATATGTATATATATGTATGTATGTATGTATTCATGTATGTATTTTAAAGCAATATGACTGTGTGGGTCATACTGACCTAGAACTCACTGTGTAGCTCAGTTTGGCCCTTAGTTTACAATCCTCTTGCCTTACCCCCATTAATGGTAGAATTGTATGGCAGTGTACCACCATGGCCAACTCTAAGGTGGCTTTTTACCTCAAAATCTCTTATGTATGAAGACCTGTGGTGATTGCAGTAGTAACTGTATCTATGAGTTACTTACTCGTGCAGTTCATAGCTTAGTTTAGTGTGTATACATGATACCCCCTGAAGAGGCATAAAGTCCTAAAGTACACCCTGCTACATCCAGTTGACAGGTGGGGAAGCCGAAGCTTTAGAGATGTTAGGTACTCAGGGCAGAATCCAAGCATAACAAGCAGAGATGAGGACTTACACATGTGGCAGTTTGAGTCTGGATCTCTTGTATTGCAAATGACCCTTTCCTGTGTATATTCAATACAGATTCCATGATTCCTATGCAAAAATGGTAATATATTCCAAAGAGATCCTAAATCATGACCAGCTTTCACAAGAATCTGCCTGCCTACTTTTCCTGATCTTTGCTCCACACATTGTCCATGTGCTCTGCACCAGTCAAGCCAGTCTTCCAGACTTCAGGAGATAGATGAATGGGGCTTGGCCAGAATGAATGGCTTGGCTCATGTAGGCATGCTGTTGATTCCAGTCTCTGCTGAGATACCACTGCTCAAAGCTCACCAGGAAGAAGGGTCTCTTGAGTGTTTAGATCTTATCCTTATCCAAGAAAGTTTGGGACTATTTATAAAGGGAGACACAAGAATGAGGAACTATAAATATTTGTGGTGTTTACTCTACTCTAGGTCTGCTTTCATCTCCTTGGATAAATTCCACACTTGGGAGGCTCACTAGCTGTGCACACAGAACACGATATAATAAGCAGTATTAAGGATGGCAGCATACTAGAACAATGTTCATAGTAAGAACTTATTGTGTTGAGGATCCTGGGTTTTTTTTCCACTGAAGGATTTTTTTATTTATTTCTTCTAATTTCTGAATCAAGAATTAATTCTTGTGTTCTTTGTAGCTTATTGGCATTTCTTGACTATCATAAAAGTAGTTTAATTCATTGGATATTTGATATATGACAAGTCTAATTCATTGACATGGCTTGTCTCTTTTAATCCTCACAACAGCTCAAAGATGTTTTACCATATTTTACAGTCTAGGAGTTACAATTTGTTTAAGTTTACCCTGTCAGTGAATGGCTAAGCTTGAGACAAACACTGAGATTTCCACACCAAGAACTCCTGGAAGAATTTTTTTTAAATATAAGATTTATAAAAATAAAATCAATAATCTGTTTGGTTGTTGTTGTTGTTGTTTTGTTTTGTGATAATTCAAAACAGCCAGACATATATATTTGGAGTCATTTATTATTGAGTCCTATTAAACAATTCCTGGCTTAAAGTTTCTTCTTGTATAGTAATTGCATTGAAACCAAATGACAACTTTTGGTACTGTATTTATCCAATTGGGGGTCAACAATGAGAAATAGTGGATCAAGATGCTCTGCCACACCAGTGGCCTCCCAGGCAGAAGCAGATCCTCTCTGCTTTGCTTTGAGATCTGTGCAGGCTCTGGTGCCTGTCCATGATGTGAGGCACAGCTGTCCTGGTAACAAGCGCTGTCAAGAGGGACTCATCCCTCCTCCCAGCAGTCCCACTCATCTCTGCACTGATGCAAAGCTGGCGGGAGCCTATGGGGAAATCAAAGCGGACTGGCTGGTGTTCAGCACACAGAGGCAGCGGAAAGGAAAGACACTAAACAAAGGCTTCTTTTTCTAGAAGAGTAAGCATTATTCATAGACAAGCTCACCAGAAATTCCAAGGCTTGGAGCAGGTAAAAACTGTTCCTGGAGTGTCCTGCTGAGACACACAGAACACATATTAAAGTGTTCATAATATTCACTCTGTAAGACAATCTAAACCTATTTTCATTCTGGACAAAGTAATAGAAGCTCCTATTTTTCAGACTTTCACCCAGACACACAAGAATAATAAATTCAGTGGCTGTCAAGAGAATGTAAAAGATTCAGGGAGAGCCATCAAGGTCCAGTCTTCGCTGTGCTACAGATGGATACTGGAGTCTTTATCTTCTTAGAACCAGGGGTTCAGCATGGAGATGGCTGAACAATGTCATGTGTTTGTGTGACTATTAACAAACACAAAATCTGATATTTTCCAGTGTTAATATTGAGAGTTAAATACAAAATAATAGATTTGACTGTGATGTTTTCATACACACATGGCACTGTGATTTGCTTATTCTCTGTTGTCACCTTTCCTATCTGTTTCTTGTCATCTCCCACCCTCAAATAGTTTCCCTTGTTTTCATGCCACATATCATATGCCTACATATATAGATCTAGATTCTACATATGGCAGAAAACATGCAATAGTTCTCATTCTCCCTTTTTGTATGCTTCTTTTTATTTTAATGTRTGTATGTGTGCACATACATACATGTATGTGTGCATATAATAAATGGGGGTTGAGGTTAGGTGTCTTTTTCATTAGCTTCTCTATCTTGCCTGTTGAGACAGGATTTCTTGCTGAATCAGGATCACCAGTTAGGCTAGGATGGTTGGTCAGTGAGCCTCTATGTTTTGCTTGTGTCTCCATCATTACCTGTGCTGGGGTTACAGGCACACACTGCAGAGCCCATCCTTGCCAAGCTCATCCAAGCTCAAGTCTTTGTACTCTTGCAACAAGCACTTTGCCTGGCGAGCCATCTTTCCAGCACTAGACTCTGTTGTTCACAATACCAATTAGATAACATCTACAATAAAATTTCTTCTGTAAGACAAATGAAATAAGCAAGAAACACATATTTTCACCTTCTATAGCAAATCTTAAGGATATACATACTGTCTTAGTTGGAGTTTCTATTCCTGCACAAACATCATGACCAAGAAACAAATTGAGGAGGAAAGGGTTTATTCAGCTTACACTTCCATGTACCTGTTCATCACAAAAGGAAGTCAGGACTGGAACTCAAGCAGGTCAGGAAGCAGGAACTGATGCAGAGGCCATGGAGGGATGTTACTGGCTTGCTTCCCCTGGCTTGCTCAGCTTGCTTTCTTATAGAACCCACGACTACCAGCCCAGGGATGGCACCACCAAAATGGGCCCTCCCCACCTTGATCACTAATTGAGAAAATGCCTTACAGCTGGATCTCATGGAGGTATTTMCTCAACTGAAGTTCCTTTCTCTGTGATAACTGCAGCCTGTGTCAAGTTGACACACAAAACCAGCCGATACACATACATTAGCTGGTTTGGCAGTAATTCAGTGGTGTATTAGTTTCCTAGAGGTACTGCAAGAAAGCATTCCAGACTCAGTACCCTAAACAACATGCATGCATTACTTCATGTTTCTTCAGGCTAGGCTTAAAAGAGTAAAATCTTTGTAGACCGGTGTCTTCTGACACCTCTGAATTTGGCTTGTAAATGGATATTATTCTCCTGTGGTCTTACTGCGCTTTTATTTTCTCTTCTAACAACACCAGTCACCAGATTCAGGTTACATTTTAATTGAATTAATCTTTCAAAGCCTCTGTCTCCAGATATATTGATCCCAAGAGATACACAGATTAAGATTTAAGCATAGACTTAGTGTAACACATTTAACCTATAGTATTTCATCGATGTTTATAACTTTTAAAAAAATAATTTATATTTATTCTTCACTCATATATTATATCCTGACCAGAGTTTCCCCTCCTCCATCTGCTCCACATTCCCCTCCACCTTCTGACTCCCATACACTCCTTCTTTTGCTATGCAGAAAAGGGAGGGCCTCCCTTGGATACCAACCAAGCATGACCTATCAGGTTGCAGTAAAACTAGCCACCTCTCCTCATATTAGGGCTGGACAAGGCAACTCAGTAGGAGGAAAATGGTCCCAAAAGGAGGCAAAAGACTGGGAGACAGCCTCAACTCCCAGTTTTAGGAGTCCCACAAGAACATCAAGACACACAGCTGTAACATAGACAGAGAATCCAAGTCAGCCCCATGCAGGCTCCCTGGTTGTCAGCTCAGTTTCTGTGAGTCCCTCTTGCCCCAGGTTAGTTGATTCTGTGGGTTTTCTTGTGGTGTCCTTTAGCCCTCTGGCTCCTACAGTCCTTCCTCTCCCTTTTCCTCAAGACTCCATGTCTACAAGTTTTTGAACCCCAAGAAAAATCCATACGGAAACATACAAGGAAAAATTATTCAGGTTCTGTTTTAGTATGCAAAGAAAACCTTCACATCCTAAAGTTAAACTTCTCATTTTGTGAATCATATTATTTTCTTCATTGGTCATATGATATTAAAGTATTAGCAGGTATGGCAGTGGAAAACTGTGATGAGCCCATTGGAGATGTGGCATTTCTACCAGAACCAATTTATACAATCACCTATCACCTATAAGATGGCAAATGTCCTACCTGAGTCATCATTTCAGAAATAGGATATTAAATATTGACGTGTCTTCCCTATTGTCAATATTTAATATCATATTTCTGAAATGATGACTCAGGTAGAACATTTGCCATCTTATAAGTGATAGGTGATTGTCAGGGTGGAAGAAGTCAGTAGGGAAGCCACAGCTGAGTGTAAGTCCATGATGTTGGCCCACAGACTCAGGAAGGCAAAAAGAGACTTTTGCTGAAAAGGATCAAACTCATCTCTGTGAGTGATTAGGCATGCTTAAGATATGAGAATTATTCAAGTAAATTACTGAAATAATAATTGAATGTGTCCATTTTCTACCTGGTATACACAAGTGTCAAGCCAGCCAGTGTCCCTGACACACCAGTGTTCAGCTGACTTGTCTCTTGTGTTGACTGTGCATAGAAAATGTATTCTACACAATCCCATATTACATTTAAAATGTATGTAGCAGAGATGTCCCTTAGGCATCACTGAAGAGATAGAACATGTCATTCATCTAGTGGGTAGCCCTTTGTCTCACATCTTTCACAGTTGCTCATTTCCTAGCAAACATCTCTGCTTCACAGTCTCAGTTCAGGTGGGGAAAAGCTCCAGCCTGGGATATGAATTAACTGTTTTCATGCCATGCCACTTGGTTCTGTTCAATGTTAACCTATGTGCCCTACTGTTACATATCAGTGTCTGGATCCTTCTGGCTCTAAATGCTCTGCCAAGTGGCCACAGTATGACCATCATGAAGCAACAAATCAACCCTTCTTCTTATGGTGGTCACCTTGTAAGACTACTGAAATGTAATAGGCTTTACCTACAGAGTTTATTCAGGCCATTCTCTAAGAAAACAACATTAACCTTTCAAATGTGATCCACTGCATTCTCATTATCAGGAAAAGAGGGACAGTAAGAAGATTGAATAGAAAAAAAAGATGAGTTATTTGGCACAAATCATCATGGGTTAGTGGATCTAGTATAGAGCAGGTTGATACTTTCCATGTGTTTTACCCAACTCTCTATGGCCCTCTAAACAAAGTTCCATCAGATTACACACTATATGGCCCATAGTTCTCCTATGAAGAGCTGCCTGGATCTATTATCAGTGGATGAGACCGAGACTGGAAACACTTTGGAACTGTTTGCTCAGAAGGAAAAACACAAGTGAATGTGCATGACTATTTCAGTTGGAGGGACTGTGAGAAGCAATGGAACAAAGCAGGGATCCTGAAGGCGTCCATCAAGCAGAGGCCTGGTTTACTCATAACCAAGTGATGCCAGCCTGCTGCATATGGTTCTAAGAGGACCCTCACATGATGTTTGACACTCCAAACAGAGACAGCCAGCAAGATAACAAGCATGCTTAGCTATGCACATAGGTAGGCAGTGATCTTGATTATCCTTGTCGATATTTCTCTAGTTTGTCTGTGTGCACATGCTCACACACACTGACTRCTTATCAAGAGCAAACACCTTGTCTGTTGACGTTGGCAATTATATGCCTTTCCTATCATATTGATTAGTACCTTGATGCTATTTTCTTTTCTCTCTCTCTTTTTAAATTGCAGCGGAATCAAAGAAGAAGAAAAAGGAAGGCAAGAAACAGGAGAAGATGCTGGATTAAAAGATGCCACCTTCTGTGGACCAGGAAAAGGACATCAGCAAACAGGATCAGTTAATTATTACATTTATACCTACTGTAGGCTTTTTATTCAACAGTTATCTGTAGCTTAAGTATACAATAGTCAAAAACAAAGAGAAAAGAAATGTTTTTGTAGTAGCATTTTTTTTAATGTATACCATTAGTACCAGTAGGGATTTATAATAAAGGACTGTAATCTACTTAGGAGGTTGAGCTGTAGTATGTGATAGGAGGTAGGATTGAGGTAAGTTTTTTTTTTTATTTTGTTCTATTTTGGTTTGGTTTTGTTTTTTGAAGTTATGTGCTATTTCACATTTAAATCTTTTTTTTTTTTTACATTTTTCCCCTTGTGCATCAATTTAAATGTTACAACCATGTAAACTACTTCTCTTGTTAGATAGATTTTCACCTAGACTTTTTTCCCAATTCAAAAAAATACACACTAAATAAAGCAGCAATAAAATATAAATCATTCTTTTGGAGAGAAATGCATTGTTTTCTGCCAGTGGATGTTTTCTTTGAAAGTTAGCAAACTGAGATGAAAGAGGGGCAGCAAGGATGTAGGGAAATGTTGATCTTTGTTTTTTAAGGAAAGGATTGAAATCCTTTCACTTTGGCAGAAAAACATTTGTTTTCTTGATGAAATTATTTTTACATCAGAGGAAAAAAATCTAGGAAAATAAATCAAAGTGATGCTGAATGAAATGTGTTTTGCGTGCAATGATTTCATATTGTAATTTCCCTTTGCCAACCATGTTGGGAAAGTCCATCATGTAGGCTCGTTAAATTCCTCATGGGCAGAAAGTGTTACTCAGATGTTTGTCCCTCTTTTTCCTTTTATTTTATGTTTTGGCAACTCATACAGCTTATGAGCATCCCTAAACAACAAACCTGACATGTTCCAAAGTGCAGACAGTTTTGTGCACAGACTTGACCTCACATGTGGAAGATTCCACCCTTGAGTCGAGGGATACTCAGAGTCAAAATGCAGGCATATTGAATCATATTGCACAGACTTGCCTGGAATTGTATATACAAGGTGTATAAGAATCAAATCTAGTCAATGTTTAGTGTCAGATCCCATCTCTGAGACACCTCATTGTGTACAGACAAATCAAAATAAAATAACAATCCTGGTGCTCCTCTTTCCAAGCATTTTAGATAAGGACTCTAGACTTGAATTGGTATTGAGTGTTTCATTATAGAATTCAACACATTTCAATGAGTTTAGTGTCTAATGCAAGAGAAAAGAGTTCATCTGTTAGATGAGTTTGGGCTGGCATGATACAAAACAAATCAAGATAACAGGAATGAAGTACAAACTGATAGTTTACACTTAGTTTCCAGAAATCAAGAATTTCCACTCTGTTATCTACCACAAAGGCCAAGGAACTTAAGGGCTCCTTTCCTTGTCAGACCTTAAAGTGCAGTCTTGAGTAATAATCCATAGGTCTGTGTTTCAGAGAAACGAGGTCTCTGGAAAGTTCCTGAGTGTGGCTACAAAGTTGTGACAGAGTCACCATTGATTCTAAGGTAATAAGATTCAATGAGCAAATCCCCTATACCAAGATTGTTACAGTCTCAGTTTCAGAGACTATAGCACTGCACACCCACACTGTGCACATGTAGACACACACATACCACACACACACACATACACACACACACACACACACACACTCACACTACAGCTAATTACATGTAGCTGTGATGGTGTGGTCTATGATATCCACAGCTAAACTGTGCTGGCCATCTTGTCCTGAGCTAGAAATGCTGAAAGGTCCATTTCATCCCCCGAGTCAAGGCCAACTGCCAGGGGGGAGTTTAAAAAGGATAAACTTGTAGGCATCTTAGGAATTGATGCTTAATAAAATCAGAGCACCTTTTAAAGTGCAACTGACAGAAACATGAATAGTAAATGCAGTCCTTTTAAGTGCTGGCCTTAATAGGAAAAGGTACTCATGGGGATGGATGGGAGAGAGGGTAGAAAGGCAGTGTCTCAAGTGGGGTTTTGACAGCAGCACGGTAGGATGATGAAAGAGTCTGCAACAAATTTGATTAGACTCCAGACTAATACTGTCACCCATCATCATGTAAGCAAAAGCAACAGGCCATGAATCAATAATGAATTAAGGTGAACTAGAACAGGATCTCCCAAGGGAAAAGCATCCCTGTAAATAACCATGGAGTACTCCTTTATCTGTAGGACAAGGCAGGATTCTCTGTCAGCAGACAGGGTTCTCTGTCATGTATCCCAGGACTCTCAGGATACTATACACCAGTTCCCTGACTCACTGCAAAAGAAGAAACAATGGGGTTACAATGCTAATTACCCTCACACAGAATGTGAGGTTCAAGGTTCCTTAAACTTTGAGAATTTTGACTATCTTGTTAAGTTGCACAGAAGTGCTGAACTGGTGTAAGAAGCCATTTCACAAATCAATGGTGCTCACAGATAGGAAAGAAATAGGTAGCCACTAACTGCATATGGTGCCAAGAAAATGCCCTTTCTCCAAGTGTCCCCATTTATTTTTTATCAATGGTATTTCCAAATTCATTGTTATTGAAAGACAGAGAAATGTAAGGAAACCATCTTCATTTCCTCAAACACTTAAACAAATAATTTTATCCTATAATGAGGAAGACACAAAGCAGCTTTGCCAGAACCCTCATAAAAATACAACTTCCCATGGAACTGTTGTACAGATCCTCCAACTCTCTGAGCGATTCCCAGTGTTAGATACTGTTACCCACAGGTGTGGAAAGAGTGATTATGAAAACATCTCAGCTCTATACAGGTCCAGAATGACCTCACATCTTGTAACAGTGAATTTATCTCTGAGGTTTTCCCATGGAAAGATGACTAAATAGGTAGGTGAAGAGTCATGAGCTTCAGCAGTACCAAGAATTAAGTTCTTGGTACTTTTCAGGTTCTCTCAGTCTCTGTCTGTCTCTGTCTCTGACTGTCTCTGTCTCTTTCTCTCTCTTAGTGTGTGTGTGATTTTTTTCTCACTGCCTTCTATCACTTCCTCCTTCTCTTTTCGTGCATTGAGATGCAAATTGTCTTTGGCTACAACATGACCCCTTGTGAAATGCCCTCTTGATATACTGCTCCTTTGAGTATGCCAGCTCTTGTGTGATAAACCTATAACTGAAACAGAGAGAATACACTCAGACTCAAACACTTTACTTTCAATCTTCTTTTGGGACTTCCCTCAAAGTCCCCACAATGCTCTTTTTTTAGCCCCTACATCTCCAGCCATCACTAAATCTGCCTAGTCATGGCAATTATGAGATCTGCTTCTACCAGATGAGGCTCCACCTTTTAATGAGAAAACTATTTGAACTTTCATTAAAGACACAGGTAACTAGAAAAGATGGGGATCCCTAAGTGCTATACATGTTGGCATTAAAACACAAATGAGCTTGTTATATATCAAGATACCTTTTTAATGTGAGTGATACAGAATATCTAATTTAGTATTTACTTAAGGGAGAATGTTGTCACAAATCCAGGGTCTCAAGGCTCAGGAAAACTAACAGTGAAAAATGAACCCAAACTTGAACATATGAATAGTTGTTCATATATTGCCAGTTTCACCTACAAGAACTTTATTACTAGAAGGTAAATGTACAGGATTCTTATCTTCAGGGGCTCAGAATCATTGGACCTTTAAAACTACCAGCATCACAAACTGAGTATTATGCCTAAGGACATAGCACTGAACATCATTCTAGAAGTCAGGTGGCACCTCATGGAACTATAATAATGGGGGAAGAGAGATGTACTCTGTCTATCACCTATCTATCTATCTATCTATCTATCTATCTATCTATCTATCTATCTATCTATCTATCTCTCTCTCTCTCTCTCTCTCTCTCTCTCTCTATCTATCTATCTATCTATCTATCTATCTATCTATCTATCTATCTATCTATCTATCTACCCGTCTGACCATTTATCTGTCATCTATCATGGTGCTCAAGTAAGTTCTTCCTAATGATAATGAGTCAGTATTCTTCAAAAACATTCTTTGGAAAGAATACTGTCAGTTTCTATGTGAGGAGGACATATCAGTGAAACATTGAGAGTTCATATATAATAAAGATCTAATAAAGGATTATCTGTAGGATGTTTTTCTAGCTGGGCTGCTTTGTCTGGCCTCGGTGGAAGAGACTGTACCTAGCTTCACAGAGTCTTGATGTGTTGGAGTGGGGGATACCAAAGGGGGTCCCACCTACTCAGTGGAGAAGGCAATGGGAGATGGTGGAAGGGATTGTGGGAAGGGGTGATGGGCGAGGGTGGTGAGCAGGATGTAAAATAATAAGTAAAATAATAATAATTTGAATTGAAAATAGAATTATCTAATTTGTCTTACAGAGGAAAATTCTTTAGATCCCTTAACTTTTTGGCAAATGTGACAGATAAGTTCTAACAACTGCTGTCAGGCTACACCCTTTTCTCACATACTTCATTAGATTTGCACATTTACTTCTCATGATGTACTATATGTTAGTAGTATGTGTTCTTTCTAAACTGTAAACTCATATCAATTTGTTTTTATAAATGTTTTAGACAACTATAGTATGTGGTGGTTGCGGACATTGGTGACCTCCTGAATGATATTATGACACAGTCACAGTGTTGACATTTTCTATGCCCTGTGAAATAAAGTGCGATATTTAACAAGTAAAAAGAAACTTTCCTCCTATGGTCTCTTTTTAGGGTTAGCAGGCCAGATAACTCAGCAAACAGCTTGCCTGCCCTTTGACCTGAGAAATGGATGTTTTTTTCCTGCTGAGCTGAAGATGATTACTTCAACCAAAGCTTCAATTGCAGTCTAGATTTCAAGTATTTTAGTTAAAGAGAGGACAGCCTACAATTGACTTTCTTACTAGTTTATATTACATGTTTACCAATCACTTAATAAAGAAACTTATTTCTTTATTAAGTGATTGGTAAACATGTAATATAAATAAAAATAGAAAATAGAAAGTTGAATTCACACTTTCAAATAAGCATATCCCAATCAAAAAATCTAACATTATACAAAATGAGATATTTTCTTTTAAGAAGTATACTTCCAAAGTCTTTTTGAACAAAGAAGAGTCTTTAATTACAATACAGATTAATTTCTGAAAAAATCTCCTTGGGTKTATTTCTTCTACCAAGCATGAATCATACATTTCGTACCATAAGTAGGCTATTTTAACTCAGTTTCATTATGTAATCCATACATTCATCTACTCTGCAGGTGTATTAAATGTTAAGCACTCTTGCAGATGTTGGTAGTTCAGCAGTAAACGAAATGATAAGCATGTTGATATTCAGGAAATCGATACTCCTATGGGGAAAAGACACACTGAGTGATTGCTATGCAACTTAACACTTGATGTATTAAAGAGAGGCCATTGTATAATGTAATGATTGTCCCCATTGATGAGACTTTTGTCCCATGGGATGCTAACTTGAAGGACTGAATGCCATCATTGCTCACTCATGTACTTCTCAGAGAAACAGATGAAGACTCTGTAAGTGAAGTACTGGGTTTGTAGCTGTGCTCAATACTTTATAATTTCCATACATCACTCCCCGCAAATGTAGAGCCATCAGGATAACTAGTCCTTATACATGGCCTCATAGGGCACTCCAAAATTCAAAGCCAAAAGCCACCAAGCCTTCAAAGGACTCAACACAGGATGTGGCCATATTTTAAATTCACATCTAATGGTTGAATGAGAGAAAGACTCAAAAGGGATGCCAATATTTTCATTTTACTGACAGAACTAGACAAGGAAGTTAGTCAAGAGTCATAGACTACTGGGGACACATTTGGGGATGAAGTAGAAATACGTACATGCACACACACGCCCGCACGTGCGCGCGCGCGCACACACACACACACACACACACACACACACGACATAAAAGATGACTTCTAGAGATGAGAGATGCTAGAGAAGTAAACAGTTTAGAGAGGTGATCAAATCTCACCATAACCTTTGGAAAGAATTGAACAAATACAGAGTAAGGGCAGTCAGTGCAAAAATGCTTAGATGGCAGTTTTTAGAAAATTCCAGAAGCAGTAAGGAATGAGTAGATAAAGCAATGTAAACCAGAGGAGAATGCTTAAGAGATTTTCAAAACTAMTAATAATGAGTCTTGCATCACTGAGGGCCAAGGGTTAAAAGAATCATTTGGTTTCTCTTGTGAGAGACACTACTTCCTCAAGCAAGGGAGACAGAAGATGAACATGGACAAGGGACTTTGTGGTTAGAATTTGTTCAAGGGTTTCAGAGCTCTGAAAACTGGTAAATATCTTGTGTTCTATTTTTTCCCCTCAAAGTTCATATAAGATGGGTGGCAAATACCCTCCATTGACCCATTCTAGTTTAATAAGCCCCATTACACAATTCTCAGTTTGATTCACTAATCAATGTTGTATGGTAACTAGTCAAAAGAGATCTTTAGGGTACAGTCCTAGGAAGGCTGTAGAGGTGAAGACATTAGCATTAAACACAGCATTCTCCCATATTCTTATGAATTTCAGCTTCACTATCCCAGGCAACCCAGTCAATAATTTTACCTCCCGATTCTCCAATATGTATTACTAGTCTAATAGTGAAGTTGATCTCATTATCTTTTAAGACCTTAGTACAAAAATAAATTCCCCATACTTCAGTGGTTCCCTGGAGGTTTGTAAGCCTCAGTTTCGGCAGAACTTAGTATTCATTAATCATAGGCAATGAAAACTACTGTTTTAAAGTGGTGTGTGTATGTGTGTGTGTGTGTGTGTGTGTGTGTGTGTGTGTGTGTGTGTGTAAATTTTTCTCATAAGTACATTTATCGGTTCAGGGGATTGAGTTATAAAAGCCCTGAGAAAAATAGAAGAATGAGAGAATTGAAAGAAACAGGACTCTGGGCATCTTAATAGCACTTCATACAACGTAGTTCCAATCAATTTAAGTCTCAGCATGAGACGTTCCCTTTGGGAAAGGGACTTTTGAAGGGTCAGATGGTTCCCTTATTGCCAAAGCTCATGATCTTCTGGTTGATATCCCACCAGAATCACAGGGAAATAAAGTGGAAGAATTCTTCAAAGAAGGGCTCACTTCTCAGACACAAAAAGGGAGTGTCACAATGAAGTAAAGTAATATTCATTCATTTTAATTAATGAATTGAAATATCAAAATGAAAATCATAATTAAAGTAAATAAATTCTAGAAATCTTTGCCTGAGTTCAAACTATATACAAATTGAATGCAAAGACAGGAGGTTGGTGAGCAATGAAGTCATTTGTAGCTTCAGTAGATGCCAAAGGAAATGACAGTATCTACACACAGAAAATTTTTGTCTTTTACCTATATGATTAGTACCATCATTTTGACCAGTAAAATAGTTAAGGTGGGGAATTAATTTGGCAAATCATGAAATTTTTCCAACTGAGAAAAAAATGGTCATCTTGATCTGCCTTATATTTGTGTCTGTCCAATTATTTTCTCTCTTGATTTTCCCACTTTTATATTGTTACTGCAATATTGTTTTCTTGTGATCCCAAGAGATCTGACATCACAATAACCTACTGCTTCACGCATCAGGTTCCTAGTGGCACACAGAGTGATTACTTCCTAAACAGGGAAATGGATGTTCTGAGCTAACCGGTTATGATAATTTAGGTTCTCTGCCTTCACATCCTCACATTCCTCTGAACATATCAAGTCCCATCAGAGGCTTTGTAAACCATTCTCTACTCAGTTATTTAATATGACCTGGTCCAATAATAAAGTTAGGAACAAATTTATTTTGTCTCACTCATGCACACATTAAACCCAGGACCATGAACCAGACCTGGGCTTTGATCCAGACATTAAGTATTAATTTACTTCAAAAGTTCCCCTATCCTCAACTAATTAGTTTGTAGTCATCTCATAATTGTACCTTCTTTAAGACAAGGTCTGTTTTCCTTTCTGCCTTTGTCAGCATACCATCAGCACCATAAGTCCAGTCTTGTTCTGAATACCTTATGATAGCTGCACAGGCATAATCCCATTCTCCAGGCCAGGACTCCACTTTCTTCTTAGCTTCATAACTGTGGTTTCCTTGATCTCCATGTTTCATATTTATGTCTTCTCCATGAAGTTACTGGTTCTTCCTACTGTGCTTGTCTTACCCTCTGCAACCGTTTCCTCTTCAAATACCTTCCTTCCTTTAGACATCTCTCATGCATGGATAATCTTTGTTTCTAGATGCGATCTTCTAAAACYAGCATCCTTTATTTTCAAGTGGGCACTAAGAAATGGGAGTACATTTTTAAAGAATCAAAAWGGACACAAGAGAGAGTGAAGGAACAGAGGTGGGGGTRGGGAAGGATGCAAAGTGTGAAATCTTATTCACTCWTATAGTACTAGCAATTGCTTTAGGTACCAAGGGCATGAGCATCCTACAGAAGGTTAATAGATGGGCCAATTAGAAGCTGTTGGGATATATAAAAGAATGGAGGATGCTAAAAACAAAATCTAATACAGAAAAATAATCCTAGCATTTTTGTGTTCCATAAACCTTCTATCTTCTATCTTGGGAAACCTGTATATTTAACAGAATACTGTCTATCAAACTCAAAATGTACGTTATTATAAATGGCTCCAATTATATTTAAATGCTATGGTTCTTATATTGAGAAAACAATGATTTTTGTTTCAAAATACTCTGCCTCATTATTAACAAATTAAATAAGACTTCCTATCGAGGAAGCAATGCATGGTAATGGCCCTTGTTCATATCTACAGCGACTGTAATGTGGTAGGAGATTGTACTTACAGTCAGTGGCGAGTCCACATATATTGTGCATGCTACTGTGCTTTTATCACTCTTTCTTACAATGGGAGAAAACACAAAAATATGAAAATATGAAAGTAGGCTTTTCCCTATCTAGGTCATAGATTTCTATATCAATGAAGAGACAAGAACCTTGGAATTTTTGTTACATTAAGTACTAATTTCTAGTGTTTTGTTAGGTTAATGAGATAGTTTTTGCCAGAAGGACAAAGTAAACTATATCCAGAGCTACAAACATGACTTAGTGTTATAGTGAAATGTTTCTTTGTATGAATTTAACAATATAAAAGCATGTTAAAATATTTAATAACTGTAAAAGTTTCTTGAAATAAGTTGCAATAATATTTTATGATTTCTTCCATGTATTCTTCTCCATTAAAACATAGAGAAATGCTGAAATGTAGTCTTTGATTGGAACTGAGTGGAATATTCTAGTGAATATAGCCAAGCCATTATTATGCACGTAGTTTCCACACTCTAGATATGCATTTACCTTCTATGTTTCTCTTTTATATAAGGGCTCACAGTGTTAGATTTATTGATAAACTACAGACCATTCTTTCAAAAGTAGAATATATTACACAGCAAAAAAAATAAACAACAAAACACATTGCATTTTAACAGACAGATTACTTACTGTACCCAACATCTGCAGTACAGCCTGGAGCCTGTTAGTTCATCTGAAAATGACAAAGCTCTTTTAAAGAGCAAGGCTAAAATATGAGAGCTTGGGGAACACATTTGTGCAGTGTCAGCACTGTATTTTATAGAGAATGTGTGAGGAACTAGAATTATCAATAAAAATACAGAATTCCCAGTTAAATTTTAATTCCAAGTAATGAGTTAACATTTCAGCATAAGCGTGTCCCAAATGAAGTATAGGGCATTCAGATACAAACATATTATTTCTAGAGAAACTGAAAGTTAAACTGTGTGCATCTTGCATTCTGTGTGCCAGACGTAGGGCACGTTATAGATGAAAACAATGGTCTTTTTATGGTGGTGTGCTTTGATGGTGGTCAAAAGAATTCACTGATAAGGTTTTCTGCTAGAGAGGACATAAAAGTTAACACCTGATTATCAAGGTTATGCTGTTGTTGTTGTTGTTGTTATTGTTCTTCTTGTTGTTGCTGTTCTTGTTGTTGTTGTGACACATGATTTAACACCTTGTCAAGAATCTGGAATGGAAGTCCTCTGTTGGAGGAGTATGAGAAGACCAGAGAAAGCAAAGAGTCACAGAAGAGTGAACTATAAAAAGGCTGGAGAATTCAAATCAGAGGCAGAAGGAAAAGAAACAATCTTAAGAGGGCAATCAATCTGGAGACCAAAAGCTCCTCAGAGGACTTTGCTGTCCTATGAGCCCTGGAGCACAC
>BDUI01005412.1:41391-65787 GCA_002335545.1 Apodemus speciosus
AGGTCTCACATTTTGAGAATGAGTATGAATGAGTTTGGCTAGGTACTTATAGTCTGAGCTCCCTTCTGGATTGCATTTCCCAGACCGCTTTGCAGTTTYGTGGGACMYAGGCAAATGATGTATGTCATTTCTACGAGAGGTCTCCGAGCCTCTCATGCATGTGTCCCTGCATTTATGGAAGGACCCTGGTTCTGAATGTGGAGTGAAAAGCCACTCACTTAACAGGAACTTCTGTGCTTGCTTTACTGGGGAGACATAAATTTCTTTGGTGTTGAGCCACTGAGATATTCTGGTTTATGTGTCATCTTAAATGAAGTAGACTCCTGTAAAAATATCAACAGTTTAAGGCTTTGTTTGTATTTACCTTGACTCTGTGAAGTTCATTCAGTGTTTGGTAAATCACAGCACTCTCGTGACAAATCTAATTAATCACCTCAAGCTCCTCCTGTCAGAACTGYTTACAYTCTCCTCTGAGTGTTGCATTCCTTGCAAAGCCTTTTCTTTTTCTTCAGGTCCACTGGTCACYTGGGCTTAATTTCATGGTATGTGAGAAATAAGGCCTAGATGGTTAAATGGGAGATTTGACTACCGTATAAGGCTTTTTACACCACAGATTAATTGAAGGGTGTCCACAGAGCTAAAGGACATACACTGATTGGCTGGCTGAAGCAGAGGTGTCAGCACACCGCTGTCATCACTTCACATAATCCGATAAAGCTATCATCCAGCAGGATTCACTCCCTAAATGGACAATACAACTTTCTGAAATTAGTTCCCATTGACATGTCTTTGAACTCTGGTTTCCAAACTTAGTTTTAAAAAATTGTTGTTAGCATTTCATGCAGCCATTAACTAGTGATTGACAACCATTTTCTGTAATGGACCAGTAGGACCAGCAGGTCTTAGTAGACTCTRTTTAATTTTGTCCCACCCTAGAAAGCCATAGAGAGTAAGTCAACAAATAGGTGTAAGTGTGCTCAGAACATTTTATTTCTTAAGTTGGTGGGGGAGTTAGTGTRTGAAGACCTGCAATAGATTTTCCATCTGGGTTGAGCCAAATAAAGAAAGGCTCTAAACCAAAGGATATTTCTTTTATCCTTTTTGTATCCAGTTTACTAGAAACAAGACAGTGCTTGGATAGTATGTAACTCAGATTGCCTTGATGGATATATAAGAAAGAATATAATTTGTATTACCTACTGAACCTCACTAAAGCTAGTCCATATGGGATTTACTGTCTGGATTGAGCATCATGTTTCTTGTTCAGCTCCAGCAATGTTAAACTGCCATATGATGTATTATCTGTTCTAGGGTGATCATCTTCAGAAGGAGTGCAATGACTTCTCTGAGTCCCTGGAATAGCCTTCCTATAGATAAAATAAACCATAATTAAACATCATTATGCCTTGCTTTGATGGTAAAGTAGCTCAAACTGTGTCAATCTTGCAACAGTCATATGTGCCACCTGCACATCAAGGCCGTCCTTGCCTTCATCTTGAGGGCTACACCTGCAGAGTGATATGAAGAGCTGTGCAATGGGGGCTAACAGTATTCCAGCTCTTGTCTTCACAAGGTCTAGTGTCCTTTGATTTAGTTTCCATTCCCCCTTAAAGAATACACTTATTTTAGAAGGCATTTTATTGGATTGCACATATTTATGTGAGTTACATGAATGCATATTTGGAATGA
Source organism: Apodemus speciosus (assembly GCA_002335545.1). NCBI lineage: Eukaryota > Metazoa > Chordata > Mammalia > Rodentia > Muridae > Apodemus > Apodemus speciosus. The sequence goes on from BDUI01005412.1 coordinate 43,081, forward strand.
GGTTGGGGATTTAGAGAGGGAAAGGATGTGTTTTATATACCATTAGATGCAATGGACTCTAGTCTCCTGCTTTCTTTTTGTAGAGGTTATTTTTCTAGCATTACTCATCCATCACTTTTCATGCTGTCTCTTCTCTTAAAAACAACAGGCCTGGTTTTCACTGTACTGTAATATATATTTAAGAAATTACTAGGTCATTATCACTTCCTCTATTACTTACTCATTGACTGTTTCTTTTCTCCCAAAGAAATTTCAACACCACTAAAGATCTTCTCAACACTTGCTCAGTAGTCCGGTGTTTAGTGTTGAGCCCAGTAATGAATTGATTTTGAGCATAATAATTCTTGCTGTGGGTCTTGAGATTTTAATACTCAACTGGAGCCTTTATTACAATAATCAAACAGAGGAGGATATTGACAAGGCGGTTCCAGGCCTTGTCAGCTCAAATCAAGGGCTTAGAATCTGGGACTCCTAAAAATCCAAAATTGGCTATAAATGAGCTTTAGAGAATCCAAGTGCATGTCCTTGTATTGTAGTACATACACTATTTTATACTATATTATGTACATTGATTGGACTCTAAATGGCATGCCTGTTGTTTCCTTAAGCATTCTCAAAGGATATCAGGTTAAGATGACTTAATGGTTTGTGTTAGTGCTTTTCAAGTTATYTATCTATGCTGAAAGGACTTTCTTTTCATTTGTAATCTAGGGAGATCATCACTTAAAATATAGTAGGAGTGAGTTACTAGAAAAAGAAAACGCTTGCTGATGCAGTACTGTCAAATCACTGTAGAACTTTCTAAATGCCTACTTTCAGGGTGTAATATTTYCCTAGTCAAACATAAGTAATTGAACAATTCAGTGGGGTTTGTTATAGAAATAATGCAGACAGTGTGGCYAACTATAGAATTCTACTCCAGAAAATGGGAAGACAATGTGAAGATGACTTAAAGAGACATCTTTCTAGATTGGTTCTTAGAGACATCTGGTTGTTGATGGGTGATGCTCACAGCATACTCTAGTGTCAGGCRTACTGAAACCCATGCTCTGTGGAGATATGCTTTGGAATTCATATGCACACCTAAAAGAACCAACACTAAGTTGATGTAGTTAACTGGAAATTTATCCTTCTTTTGGTAAACTTTACTGACTTACCAAAGGTAACCAAAAGAGCTGCATCAAGCATTCTAGAAAAATACTCAGAGGTGTTAAAAATACAGCAGCCCCTTCTTGCTTCTTATCCTAGGACATCTACAAACTATTTGGTTATTCATTTTAGATATAAAAACCTTGAAGAAAGTCTTAGACTTTTTTAAAGATCTTTCTCTAATCTGTTTTGATGTAGTAATATTTGGACAATGATAACCCTTAATTTTAGCATGAAGAAAAATCAGTTACTTGGTTTTCATAAAAATAAAAATTATTCTATTTCTCTCTATTAAAAAACAAATGGGTTTTCTTTAATCAGACACACATCAGATAGATCTTGGGGGCTATTTGGTGACTTTTGTTTTAGACAGTTACTGCCCTATGTTCAAAGCAACACTGAATTAAAGTTTAGGTAGCAAACACGCAAATAGAAGAAATGCATTTGTCAGCTTTTCTTCAAGTTTCTCCTCAGTTCTCTCCATGGAGGCATAGAAAACATGGTGCAAAATAAACACAAGCATTCCGAAAGCTGGACTTGAGTGTCAAAGTAAGTGCAGTTGTGACAGCTTCTGAAGAGAGACCCCAGGAAATTCTAAAGTCTCAACCTGGGGAAGAGGCAGCATGGTGGTTGGTTTTGGGTGTTAAATTGGTTGGGTTGAGAAACAGATAATTGAACCACGCACCCGGGTGTGACCAGTAGAGAGAGAGAGATAGTTACTGCAGAAGAAAATGCACCCTAAACGTGGTTATCACTCCATAGGTTTGAGTCCAGAAGGAATGTAAGAGTATTTAGGAGAAAGTCCTTTAGTTGTTATTGTCTCTGTCTCTGTCTCTTGACTTCTCTCTGTTCTTGTCTGTCTCTGTCTCTCTGTGTCTGTCTGTCTCTGTACTGAGCGTCATGCTGTCAGCTGCTTTACTCCATCTCACCTCTACTGTAGTAGGCTAAAATCTTTGAATTTGCTGAGGTATTTTGTAACAGTGATGAAAAGTCTTGATATCACAGGCAGATAGTGATAAAACTTTTGAATAAAGACTTCAAGTGAGGGGCTGGAAAGATTTCCTAAGACTGGGGGTGAAGTCACCAGATTCTCGAAAAGCATCTGTATGTCCTTTTCCATGAGAGGTCCAGCATCTGTGAGGGAAGATCAGCTAGCCTGAGTATTCTTCGAAACTCTAGGTCACTGGAAAGTTCTACACATGGACTACTCCACTTCTACACAACAAATAAACGACATACAGGTATTTAGAACCTTGCATTTTTAAAAGGCCGGGTAAGGGAACAAATGGATAGTGGCTACTTGAAAATTTCTACTGAGCACATATTTTTAAATTAAAAAGGAGGGAATATGTTTACTGTTTAAATAGACCTTCTAAAATCTGACATCAATGACATAGAAATGAAATAATACTTCTATTTTAAATTTTTCAAAATTCATGGGGCAGTGCTCTGGTGCTACTTTCTGTTTTAGACCTACTTAAATTTCTGGAGAGATTTTTCAATGTATCTTAGTTGCAACAGTCCAGGTACAGGACTCTCCTTTGGGGTATGCAGGGGAATAAAACAGGGCCCTTGAAACTCATGAGACAAATAACAATAGGTTGTATGTCAATAAAACTGACAAATGAGGTATGAGAAGATTATAAACACGGCATTATAGATCTCTCATTTTAACTATGTGAGAGACTGAGCTGTGTCCCAGGAACCTGAGTCTAGCCTGGGCAAAACAGTCAGATCATAGTTTAAAACCAAACCAAATCAAACCAAACCAAACCAAACCAAACCAAACCAAACCAAACCAAACCAAACCAAACCAAACCAAACCAAACCAAACAAAAACTCAACATACAACACCCACATCCTAAATTGGACATAAGGGTAACCAGGAAAGTCGAAGGCTTATAGGTAGGAAGTCATGGTTGAGTTAAACCCTGATAAACAAGAGTGTGTGAGTTGGAGCATATGAAAAGAAACACGAGAATGTGTGTTGTAAACGGAAACAAATAGAGGGCCAGCATGGGGAACTTAAGAGCTAGGATTATCTGAGGGGTATGTATGGGGAGGGTTCATGTGAATGTGTGCTTGGAATTGACTTGATAAGAATAACTTAATGTTACTTCAGTGGCTAGAGTTTCCCCATGTATTAAATGCATCTAGACTTGGGAGTTGCAGTAGTTAGAAATTCTCAAAGCCAGGCCATAGATTTTTATTTATTTAGTTTCTGATTTGATTTCTGCCTGGATCATGACTGACCAGCCTGTGTCCCATCTTTGTTCCGGGTTTCCCACCACCCAACCCTGAGATGAAGTTTGGAAGGTTGAGGATGTGATTGAATATTTGAATCCCCTCAGCCCTGCGACGTGGTGTAATCCACACAGATTTGTGTCATCCTGGGTAATTAGAAAGTGATTATTTTCAAAATAAGATTGATTTGTCACTTTCATAGCTGAATACCGAAGCAGGGACAGCGTGTGGACGGCGAGATCCGGCAAGTTGTTCCTTGTGATAATACACAGCCCTTTGGTTTCAGAGAACATTGTATAATTATTTTCTGCATGACTAATTTTCTGGGCACTTTTCATTCTTGTTCATTTATTTTAGTTCCCTTGAAGTCCAACAGAAATAATTGTTCCTATTTTAGGTATCTTAGCAACTGGCACCCAGTTTAGTCAAATGTTTTCTTTAAGGCTCCGTGAGATATTAAATGTCCTCAAGGTGCATAGTGGGGCTCGGCCACGCTGCCCGCGTTTCTCACTCTGTAGCGCGATTGGCATGCTGATGGATGGCATCTGCAGAGGGGCCAAAGCTGGCTACTCGAAGCTGCTTTTAGGCCCTGGCTGAAACACAAACTTTGAATCACACTCCAAAGTACAATTACCCACAACAATTTTATACATCATAACAGTAAAGAGAAAGCAGGAAATGGTTGTAGAAAAACAGAGTGATCTTTTGAGACAGTCCGTGCCACTTTTAGGCAAAGTCTGATAGCTCTACCTCGGGAAACTCCCTGCGGCAGCAAACCCCCACCTTCATTTCACCTCCCTGACTCCAGCTTGAGGCAAATACCTTTTACGGAGGCTATTCCTCAGAGAACCAAAATATTACTGTTTTTTTTTTTTTCTTGAGTACTGAGGAGTCCTGCTTTGGGAAAGACCCAATAAGTCTATTTTTCAAAGAACATTTTGAAACCTATTTGATTATAATCACAAAGGAAAAGATTGTGAGCCCCCTGTGTTCATTCCAAGGGAAACATTGACCGGACAGAAAGCCTGCCCCACAGCAGAACTGAGCTATAACGACCGCACTTTTTATTCCTCCCAGGAAAGAGTAATATAATTGGTCCCTGTAATGCAGTGGCCAGTTTGTTCAGTCTTTGTTCAGTAGAGGACGTTTATTCGGTATACATGCTGAACGGAATCAACTGGCCTCAGGATACAGACTGGGAATTGATTTGCTTCTAAATAAATCTCAGAAAAACTCAGTGATAAACTGAACATAAGAAGAATAAGCCATGTAATTAAAAAGGCCTTTAGTACATTTGCATACAACAATTAACAATGTAGGGCTGATCAGAACATTAGTACATGTCCTGGGCTGGTTTTCTCAAGGGCATTTGTGCAGAAAGATAGATAGATAGATAGATAGGTAGAGAGAGAGAGAGAGAGAGAGAGAGAGAGAGAGAGAGAGAGAGAGAGAGAGAGAGAGAGAGAAACATTTTTGAATTCCATTTCTGTCACGGAATAGAAACGAGGTATCAACATGCTTCAGAATATGCAGTAGAGAGATCACTCGCTCCTCGCAGGCCCTGACACCAACATTCATCTTAGTACATAAAAGAGAAAACACACCAAGGATGGAACAGCATGAACAGGGGCTGCAGCAAGAACTGCAGAGCCAACTGTAATTCTAACAGAGCGCCATCATTGAATTTGGCGGGAAAGCAATATCCGGCTTTAAAACAGCAACATTCGGGCTGTGCTTTCTCCTTAGGAAATGTAAACAGCCCACTGAACGCTGAAAAATTTTTAGGGGCTTTATCTTGCAAGAAGCCACTGTTGCAGCTGCAAATGTGATATCACCGAAATGGAGTGCAGTAGGGAGCACAAGCCGCCCAGGTTGGTGTATTAGCATGCGTTGTTACTCAGCCATTCCTGAAATGAGTAATATCTTGGCTGAATGACAAGCAAAGAAATTCAAAAGGATGACACTGGCTGTTTTTTTGTTTTTGTTTTGTCATTATAGTAGTTGTGTCTTTGTTGTTTTAAAATTAGCTGTGAAGCTGAGTGGCTTTCGAAAATCCTGCTTTGAGTATCATTTCAAACAATTCGCAAATCCTCACCATTCCATTTGAGATTTTTAAAGGCTGGATTCTGCACATTGGATAATCTGCTCAAAGCAAGGCAAAGCAACTTGTATTTTAACTAGCAAGTCCATTGTAACACATTAAGACAGGAAAAAAAATCCCAACCCAACGTAAATAGCCTTTGATAAAACTGTAAGAATTTGTATTTAAATTTAATTTTCTCTGCAAGTGCAGTTAGCATTTTTTTCTTCCTGATCTCTGACATACTATTTTTGAGGGAGGAAAAGAATGTTTTTGCTGCCATGGCAACAGCATCCTTCTCTYGCTTTCCATCACAAGCCATAGTTTCTGAGCATAACTAGGAAAATTGAAATGTGGGTAGCTGGAAATGATAAGGCCAGGCRTGGTAAGCATTCATTTAAATGAATATTTGTGTCATTGTTCTTGCTCTCACGGGAAGACTGGAACTTTCAAGGTCAACATATTTGTTCGTGGTGTTCACAGCCGCACTCGTAAAAGATTATTGCTACTTACTGGGAGGCCACTCTTTTCACTAAATGTCTTATTAGCATGATTTCCCAAAGACGATAGCAAATTAAAACACTCCATAGACAGTTTATTTTATAGCGCTGAGGAGATGTAATACAAAGAAAGGGCACACCTTCTAGGCAGTTTTCGGAAAGAAATGACCCACCACTTGACCTGGAGTGTGTGCTGGGGAGGGAACACAGAGAAGGCTGCTGGAGCAACCGATTAGGCTCAGGCCCTTTGTTTCTGCTGATTCCAAATGGGGCTTCTCTCTGTGGCGCCCTTGCCATAGCAATGCTATTCTTACTTTGATGTTTCACAGGCCGAAGATATTGCAGCTTGCAGGGTAAAATGGTATTTTTGGTTTTTTGCTTCTTTCACATCCCCCCTGCTTTTCTGTGATACCAGATTAAAAACAAACAAAACAAAACAACAAAAACAGCCTTTTTTTCTTCCTCTATTGGCTCTGAGTTCTCCCTCTCCCTTCCTATTACTTTAAGCATTGTATGTTATTCATTTTGGGTCTGGAACCTCTTCGCTTAATGCAATTTGGGTGAGCAATCAAACTCTATATCGATCAGATAAGCTTTACTGGGTGTTTGCCTTAAGCAATTGCAATTTGAAGCCATGCAATGCCTGAAGCAGGGGCTGCCATGGCTGTCTGCACTGTCCTGTTCGGACATGTGAGATGCTACCTTGCTGGGGTCTGCTGCACTGTTTGAGTCTAGCTTGTCTATGGAATGCACAGAGAAATGTTCTATGGACCACAGGCTGGCCAGCTCCTTCCTCTTGAGAAGATTTGCTTTCTTAAGTAGATGGCTATATCTTGTTCTGCTTCATCCACGACACATTTTCTCACATTTGGAAAATTCAGGTATGTTTTGCCATTTGGACTGATGAAGTGGGGGTTTGCTTTCTTGTCCTTTACACTAGGATTCAAAGTAATCATTTAATTTGACATAATGTAATGGCATGCCAAGGGGAAATATTTGCCGTTGATCTCAAACTTGCTCTTAGTGTAAGAAATAAGGGTGTTGAGCAGTGGTTCTAGAGTTGTGTCATCTGCGATAGGAATTGACTATTTATATGGCTGTTCTGGTAGGCCTAATCATGTTTACAGTAAAACCCATACTCTATCAAACCTAAGGTTCTAATTGACAACTTTCATCTATTTGAGGTATCACTTTGAGAAAGTTATCAAGCTGTCTTAAGATAGAGATATTATAACGCATATACCAAGCTGATCTGAGATGTAAACATCTCAATCACAAATCTGAGCAGTACCCAGAACACAGGTGTGCCCAAATTGTTCTTTTCTCTCAACCAGGACTGGAGCAGGGTTGGAGAAGGGTGCACGGTAGCTGCACGGCTTTTCCTCTCTTCCCATCATCTCGTTGCCCGTATTACAAACTTTATTCAATAAAGTGTATAAAGGGATACTCAAATGCTGGTTTGATATCAGAGGAATTGAAACAATTTGGTTCTTAATTTTCATGTCAAAACTATTCAAGCACTTGTCGAAACTCATAACATGAGTGTGATTACTAAAGACTGTTAAAAATTAATAAGGAGATAACCTTTTGTTTCTTTTTCTATTGGCCCAGTGACTGCTGAGGCAGAATAGGACATGTTGAGGATGGGAAATGTGCGCCCATTCGCATGACCTATCCATTCCTCCAGCCTTGGGAAGAATCGATCGGAGTTGCAGCCAGATTGATTTGGTTGTGGCAATCCGTATTGATTGTGCTGATGGGCAGAAACAATGGATTTGCCACCTCACACAATAGTTCATTCGCTCCTTGTGGTTCTGTCTTAGGACAGGCAAACTTGCACAGTGGTTAGAAGCAGAAGATGAAGCCTCTTGTCCCGACCTTTCTCCTCTTCATCTTGCTTCCTGAGACCGCCAGCTTTACAACCTCGGGGTCATTTGAATATGATCCTGACTTCACTTTCTCTCTAAAATGTCTCCTAACTATCTTTACAAATATTATGATCCAAGCTTGAGTGTTCACCATCTCCTTTATCCCCCATTTCCTTTATCCATCTGTTTCTCTCTCCTACTTTCGATCTACTTAGGTACCAGCTTCACTGTGTCCTCGGGAATGTGTCTTACATTCTCCCCAGGGTTTTCCATTCCTCCTGCTGGACCCCTTGTCTGGAAGGTGTTTCTCCTAGTTCACCTCTTGCTGGGCGCCACTGCTCACTCCCGTCTTACAGTGTCTATTTAATTGCTCTATTTTATGACTTAGAACCTTCCCAGAGCCTTACAGCTTAGCCTGTATCGCCTTTAAAGCATCCCTTCTACTTGGGATAACTTTGTATAAGGTAACCACTTTATTGTCTGTTCCTTTTTGATGTGGCAGAGAGGCAGAGATGGAGAGAAGCCCAAACAAATCATGGTTCTCTCTCAGAGCCCAGACTTTCTTCCAAGGTGCTCTAAAACTGACTGTATCTTCACAAGTCTCTCTTTTTTATTTTGTTAGTTAGCTGAAGAATCTAAACCCTCAGAAGGAATGCTCACATGGAGGAAATACACCAAGTAGGGATATGCATGTACCACATACTAGAAACACATCTGGTGGCTTTACAACACTGGAACATTACCATGCTGCTTTCTGTCTTTTCAAAAMCTTTTTATTTTTATCCACTAATCTCAGATTTCCCATATTTATAGATTCAGATCAAACTTCATTGCTAATTAACCTTTCTTAATTACTCCAAACCAGTTTGTTTTCTCCAGTCTTTGAATTTCTTCACTCCTGGTTTTCTGTATCACTATTCGGTCCCTAATTTATGGTAATTATCTTTCTGTGCCAATAAATGTAAAAGTCTACTTGCTTTCTAATTACTACTAGACAAACATGAAAGATGCTTATATCTCATTCCCTTGAACAGAGCATGAACCTTTTGAAGGAAAACAAAAAAAGTCTTTTTTTTTTTTTTTTTTTTTTACATTCTCCAAACTACTCATGGGTAGAGGATTGTTACATAGTATTGCTTGATTTAATTTCTTAGAGTTTGAGGGATTTTTTTTTCTGAGAATACATATGCTATTTAAACTAAGTACATTTAGTATCTTAATAAAAGTTCCACAATGGCCTGTGGTATTAACAATTGGTGAAAGGGCCACCTGTTGAATTGTAGAGAGGGACCTACTGGTACCAACTGGGAAGCAGGCTTGCTAGGCTCCCAGACCTCCATCTCTTGGCTGGAACTTCGTGGTGGATTGCATAGACACATAGCAAGGACACAAGAGAGGACACTCCTGGTCTTCACAGAAGGATCTTTTAAAAACAGAATATTTTGTTTTATAAAATCCCAGGAAATTCATATTTTTTTCTCTAAGGTAAAATAGACACTAAACACAGAAAAAAGTTGGATTTTAACTTAGACTTTTAAACTATCAGATTACTTCCTATTATTAAAAATGAAGTAGGTGGTAAAAAAAAACCTTGAGAGTATGGAAGACTAATGCTTCTTTATTTCCCTGTCTTGTAATTTTTGGATACCAATGCTCTCCCTTCAAATTACTAGATAATAACTCAAATTGCCTTTTTATCTTTAACAATATCAGTACTTTTCTTTTTCTTTTTTTAATAGGTTTTTCATTTTTACTTTTGTTGTTGGCTAACATTGAAGACTAATTTCTTTTTCTTAAAAAGAACAATTGGAACTTCTGTGGCATAAATGCTGTTAGAAAAATATAATTCAATAACCGAGTCATCTAAGACTGAACAATGGAAACTCTTGCTTAAATTTGATAAACGACATTTCTAGGTGTATAAAAAGAGGTACAGAAATGTCAGAAAAAATATCTTTACAATAAAGCTGGATAATGGTGAAAGTGGAATAAAAAAGTAAAATGGGCTTCAGCGTGGGCACACTGCTCTAACATTCCAGTAAAACTGGCAAAAAAAGAGTCAGGCCTGCTTGATTATTAGGTCATTAGGATAAAAAGTAAATGTTAATTCCTTCGATTTTATTAGGTAATAGGAAGACTGCGGATCAGAGCAGAGTCATTTGGCGGCAGAATGGACAGAGTAGCTGAGCAAATGTAATGATATAATAAGAAAAGAGATGGAGAGACAGCTAGGGGCCCGCCTATGAACTGGACTCAGTCTAAGGTAAATTTTATCCATTTTAAGAAAATATGTGTTCCAAACATAAAAGGCAAAATTCAATTTGGTGCAGAGGGTGTTATTTTTCTCTGAAATATGCTGTGACTCGATTTAGTTTATGGCACGCTTTAATCAGAATGTTAAGGTACTGCTTGTACAGAATTTATGTGGCTGGTGCTTTTGTGAATAAAATTGTTTTCCTGTTTAGCTTACGTAAACATAAAAGCTACCAAGTTCAGTTTTTGAAACTTAATGCCAAGAGAGTCGTAGACTAGTAGCCACTGAGAGTGCAAAGCGCACAGCCAGAAGCACTGTCAGCGTCAACATGTTCTGAGGACAGGTGGAGAGGCCACAGCTGGGTAGACGCACCCTTGGCAGTCGAGCTGTAGCTATCTTTTGGGAGGGCCTGTGTCAGTTTCTAACCGATCTTGTAAAAATGAATCAATCTGCTGTGCTTGAAGATAATAATGACATTCAGATCCTACACCACTTGGCTATCATTGTGCATGTGACCTAGAGGTTTGTACCAGGTACAGTGTTGGCCCTTTGCTCTACCATTATGACAACATCTATGCACACCAAGCTCAAGAGGCAACACTCAACCGCCATGAAACACTGCTACTCTGGGTCATGGCTATAATGCCTCCTGGGGTTTCCCACAGTGTAGTGGGAATTAGACTGCAAGTCCTCGGGATACCTCCACTTATTTATGAACATAAAATTATTCTAGGAGTTAAACACCTCTAAAAATTTAGTCACAAATCTGTATCGCTTAGGCAAGGGATTTCAAATACTTCTTCCAGAACCCTGGACCACATTATTTATTAAGTCAGGGTGTCACAACAGTTGTGTATGTATATACAACACAGTGTACACACACAATGGATGCATTTGGTTGTTTTTGATATTGTTGCTGACTGTTGTGTCTCTCTGTGTGGCTGGAAGTTTGACACTCTCAGAGCAGACAACCAGAAAGGAAAGACAATGAGCAAATTTAGACCCACAGCACAAGCTTGACTCTTGTTGGATGGAAACCTGATGATTTTGTTGCTGTTGACCTCGTGAGGAGAATGTCCTGCAGAAGCTGTAGCCTGTCCTCATGGAGTTAAATCAGACACCCACACTAGACCACGAGGAAGCTGAAGGAGGATACATGGGAGGTAGATTGTTCGTGAGTCCAGGACTGCTTCTCAAGTCATCATCAGCCACCAAAGGTATTAGGCCTTCTCTTCTTTTCTTACCCCAAATCCCTGAGATAATAATGAAGAAACTGGTCTTAAACTGGCCATAGAGGAATGGGAGGCTAGTAACACAAAGGAGCACAACTGTGTGTGGTTAGTCTTAACCATAGCACTGACAGATTATGAGGAAACTCTTAGTATTTTAGGATTCAATGCACATGCCTTGACTAGCTCAGGAGATATTTTTAAAAGAAATGCATGATTATCCATTTATCTGTTGTCCTGTCCCCCCATCTCTATGCTTCGTAAGTGGCTAAGCATGTAGATTCCAGCACACACCCCCATCTTCCTGATGAGCAGGGTTTGAAACAGAAATTTTATGTCAATACCAGAAATAGATTAATGACAGTAAAAGACAAATACGTTTGCCCTTTGTAATACAGCTTAAAGTTAGGAGCTGATTTTCGGAAAGAGAAAATGAAATTAGGAAAAGTAGATGAGATTTTTTTTATTTTAAGCATAAGGAATTATGGGGAGAGACATGGCCCTACCGTTATAAATGCCACTTCCAGTAAATCTCATTTCTCTTAGCCGTAATTATGGAAATCCTCTTGAGCATCTCAGTCTGTTGGAAGCTGCCTCTCTGTTTTTCACAACAAAGACTGTTTCAGTTATCTCAGAAATCTGAGTCTGTCTTGTGCCCTGAGCCCAGAAGAACCTGCAAGTGCTGTGCTCAGGGTCAATTGTTGCTTAAACTACTTTTAGAGTCTATTCAACATGACAAGCAGATCAATCTTTTCAATTCAGAACTGATGAAATTCTACATTTTAGAAAGCGTCGCCTGGAGAGTAGGAATTCAATAGATGCTTTTTACGACCATTTGGTGTTTCAGTCGGCTCTCTTACTAGGACTTCTCTAGATGTGGAAAGCTAAACTCACCTGGAGCTTTAAACAGGCATCCGTCTCTCTCTCTCAACATTTACATACTACTGCTGAGCACAAAGATTCATTTTAGAGTATCATCATCATGCAGTGCGACTAAGTGCTGAGACTGTGATTCGAGTAGTGTGTATAGAAATGGAAATTGGCATTGTAGGTGTGTGTATACTTTGTTTTTTAAAAATATATCATATGCTAAAAGGCGCATAGAGGAAAGCATGGCGGGCCACCCCTGTTTCCAAGCCATGAGGTGTGGGAGGGAAACTCTCCACACTTAGACTTCTATCACAATCAAAGCGCATTTGTGTTCCAGTCACACTAACTATCGCCAGAAGCACAGGTGAGACGGTTTGAGTGGGGAATGTCCCTCATAGGCTCAGGTACTTCTGCACACCTAGTCTCCAGTTGATGGTGGGTTTGGGAAGGTGATGATACCCTGAAGTCTGTTACTGGAAGGAGACTTTCAGAGTTCAAAGCTTCACCCTGGTTTCAATTTCCTCTCTGTTTTTTTGCATATGTTTGAAGAATGAATCTCACAGTGTAAAAAAATAAAAGAAAATAGTACCTGTACAATGAGAATAACAGCAGACCTACTTTTGCTAGAGAATTAAAGGGAAATAGGCAATAGGAAAACAGTTATCTCAGGACTATAACAAACTGTAGAAAATGACTTAGGGGGTTGGTATGTAGCTCAATCATAGGACACTTCCCTAACATACTTGAGGTCCTGGGTTTGGTCCTTAGTAATACACACACACACACACACACACACACACACACACACACACACACAGAGCAACCTCCAAAAAAAACCACCCTTCATTATTATCTATATATATAGCCAAAATATGATTTATCTTAAATTATGATTTATTTGATTTAACAAAATAATTTAGAGAAATGGATTGTTTGTCTCCTTAGATTATGTTCAATTGAATCATAAACATTTGTTTCTTTTTGTAGCTTGGAGACAGAGCTTTGATGTCATTTAAGGGATGCGCTTGAATGTAAGGTAGAGTTAAGTACCTCATTTACCCAGGGTCCCTCAGCTCCATCTGTGTCATGGCGTGTCATATTTTTACGCTTCCATGGCTGGATCATATTCCAAACTGCATGTATGGCAGAGTTTTCCTGTCTGTTTAGTTTCCATGGACACATCTGTTGTTTCCATGTTTTGGCTATTGAGGGGTGGGTGCAGGGGTGCCTATGTTTGCTCCTCACACCAACTCCATTTCCTTGACTGTACCTAGCGTTGGGATAGCGGGGCTGGTAGTTGGATGTGGTTTTTGGAGAAGCCTCCATACTGCTGTCTATCCTTGCTGCACTATGTGTAGAAATGTCAGTGCTGTGTGAGTATCTCCTCTACTCACAAGAATGAGCTGGTAATAGCCCTGGTAAATGGAGTGAGATAACATTCCATTGTGATTTTGATTTATATTTTCCCCTCATTATTAGTGATGTGAAGCATTTTCCCATACCCTCTTCTGAGAAATGTCTGATCTTCCCATTTAAAGCAACAAACAACAACAAACAACAACAAACAACAACAACAACAACAACAACAACAACAACAAGCTATTTGACTTGTGCAGAGTGGAAAAACCCTCTGGTTTTAGCATCAGATATTAAAAACTTTCAATGTTTCCCCACAAAGGTTGTTTTGCTTTGACTGTTTATTTTCCACTGTATTCAAAATGTCAATAGGAAAGCGTTAAGTGTGTGCCCAGACCCGCGACCTGTGGGGCCCTCAGGATGGCAGGCTGGTCTGGATGGGAGAGTGATCAGTAGCATTCTATTCTCTGCACTGTGATTGGCTGATGATCTGGCCGCCTTGGGCTGCTGAGCCTGCAGAAGGAGATCTAACCAGCCTCTAAATTTTGAAACATGGAGGAGGCCAGGGAAGCCGGGATTATTATCATCTCTCAGCTAGCACATAAAGCATTAAACTTTCCCAGTCTCGTTCTTGCAACAGAAAATTTGACAAGAACATAAAATAAGATCCTCACAAATTCATGCTGGTGACAATGATTGTAACAGCATYGAGGAATAGTATAAATGTCAACATTTCTCGAATCAATTTGAAGATTGTGATCTTGCAGACCTCTGCAGACACTGTAAATGATTAGAGAGAATTTCCCCACTTACGATTACATTACTGGGAGAAGTGAAGGATCTTGACGTAATGCCTGACAGAAAGGAATGGAAAACTCAACAGTCTCAATACCTCAGACTCTCGAGGCTTGTTTCTGAACCCCATTGTGGGGACAGAAAAAAATGCTAAATGTTTTTAAGAATTCTCTCCTATAATAACAACTACTCAAATCATTCTCATGATTCTTTTTGGTTGAAAAATATCCTACTTAGTTCTTATGTAGCGCGACATGAATTATTAAATAAGGAACATTTGGCATCTCTCTGCAGATGACTTTTTTTGAGCCACGTTGTTGGCTGTATAATAATTTTTTTTCTTGTAAAGTAGCCCCGCTTTTCTTTGGTTATGGTAATGGAGTCAATTCTCTTTAACCTGTGAGAGAATCACCAGCTTCATAGAAGCCAATGTTTTGAATAAAAATTGCATCAGATGGAAATTTAAATATTAATCAGGCACCAAAAAAAGCTGAGAACAAATAATATCCTAAATATTGACTTCTTTCAAATTTCTTAGGAGAAAGCATTTTTAAAACAGCTTTTTTCCGAGCCTGAGTCAAAGCAACCACTAGGTGTCGCTGTAAGACAGTGTCCTATACACAGAACTGCAGAGGACTTTATGGTATTGAGATTTCATCGGTCATTATAATTTTCTTAAAAACGCTAAGATTAAATCTGAGGCTTAGAAAAATTAGCCTTAAATAGTATCATGATCATCTATTAAAATACGAATTTCTCTGACACATGAGCCCCTCCCTGTCATCTCTGAGATGCCTTGTAAATGAAAGTCAAATATAAAACCGTGCGCATTACCAATGCAAGCGTTTATTTAATCCCAAATAGCCAGGATGAATTTGACTACCCTGCTGCCTTGTTCTGTGTCCTTAATTATGCCCCAACAGGTGATTTGCTTGTTAATCACCGCTGTTTCTAAGCCGAGGTATTTTAGCATCAGAAGAGAGAAATCTTTCTTGTCGCTGAGGAGTTTATAATAATAATCAAAGCAATCTTACAGGACAGGTCCCTCTGCTGGGGTTGTTTGGGGTCTGGGTAGTGTGTCTCCCATTCTCACTTCTTCTTTCCTAATACTCCAGCAACCCATCTGGTACTCCGTGACACTTGGCATCCCCACAGAATGACTTTTCTTGGTTCATTGATGTTTCTCCATAGTAGAAAATGCTATGTGCTGTAGCCTGGCACATTTGGACTGATATTTCCAAAATCCAGACGAGGCTATTAGAAATGTTGTACTGTGTGAGCGGGATGGGCCGGAGCAGCTCCGGGGAAGACAGTGAAGAGGGGCAGAGTTTGCACAGCAGCCTCCGGCTCTGCATCACAAAGGGCTCTCAGGTTTGTGAAGGACGAAAGGATTTGAGATACTTCACTAAACAGAGGATGGCTATGACAGGGAACGTCATCAGTAGCTCTGATGCTTTTTTGGGCCAAATAATTCAATTTCATATCTTTTAATTAGCTATGAAGGAAGAGAAAATTAAATTAGAATGGAACATGATGTCACTCCACTCTATTGCATTCCCTTCCAGGAAGCGCAGTCTAAAAAGGAGGTAGTGAAGGTCCTCTCTACCATTTCCCTTTGTACATCTTGGCTAAGATTATTGAGTTAGGACATCAAGGTCCTCATCTTGCTTGGCTGAGCACGAGACTTATTACTTCTTTTATAGCACTGATGATTGTGGTACAGCATCTCATTTTTTTGTTTTTGTCTTTTTTATTGGATATTTTCTTTATTTACATTTCAAATGTTTTCTCCTTTCCAGGTCTCCCCTTCAGAAATCTCCTATCCTATTCCCCCTCCCCCTGCCTCTACGAGGGTGCTCCTCCACCCACCCACTCCTGTCTTCTCACCCTGGCATTCCCCTATACTGGGACGTTGAACACCCTCAGGCCCAAGGGCCTCTCTTCCCACTGATGTCCAACAAGGCCATCCTCTGCCACATATGTGGCCGGAGCCATGGGTCCCTCCATGTGTACTCTTTGGTTGGTGGTCCATTCCCTGGGAGCTCTGGAGAGTCTGGCCAGTTAACACTGTTGCTTCTACCATGAAGCTGCAAAACCCCTCAGCTCATTCAGTCTCTTCTCCAACTCCTCCATATGGGACCCCTGCGCTCAGTCCGATGGTTGTCTGTGAGCATCTGCCTCTGTAATTTGTCAGGCTCTGGTAGAGCCTCTCAGGAGACAGTCATATCAGGCTCCTGTCAGCATACACTTCCCAGCATCCACAATAGTGTCGGGTTTGGTGACTGTATATGGGATGGATCCCCAGGTGGGGCAGCCTCTGGATGACCTGTCCTTCAGTCTCTGTTCCACACTTTGTCTCCATATTTCCTACTGTGAGTATTTTGTCCCCCCTTCTAAGAAGCACGAAGCATTAACACTTTGGTCTTCCTTCTTCTTGGGCTTCATATGGTCTTTGAATTGAATCTTGGGTATTCTGAACTTTTGGGCTAATGCTACAGCATCTCTTAAGACAGTTTTCCTAGAGAATTATAAAATGGACATTGCAATATGAAAAGACTAGATGCTTCAAGCATGCCCGTTTTGGGCTGCTTTGCAGTTCGTGTATGTCAACCCCATTAATATGGTTGGGGCAAAAGCATAATAATGAAATGCAGTTCTGTGTTCATCTTGGGACGTGCTTATTCTGAAGCCTCTGTGCACACAGGAAGCACGCTACGAGATCATGTAGTTTGCAAGGAAGCAACTTGTAGGATAAAAGATCTTGATCCAAAATTCTAAGTGCCATTTCTCAGCATGTTAACCCCTTTCATGCATCAGGGATTCGGTGCCTAAACCCGGGAATTGACAGTAGCAGTCTCAAGATGTCTCAAGAGCTACAAAAAAGAAACCATCAGTTCTGAGCTCAGCACTCACCTGATAGGAATCGCCCTGTCAGTCTCATGTGGGCTTTGCTTCCGTTGGGTCTGCGTTTGGTCTCATGAGGCTTCAACACTCCTGAGAAGCCATTGTTGCCAATAACTGAAATTTGTCTCTTTAAATGCACAAAACACCTCTTCTGCTTTACTCCCAAATATGAAAACCCTTAAAATAAATAGCCATATGTCTCAGGTTTGCAGTCAACCACAGCAGGCACTTCCAGATACCTGAGGCCAGAGGAATGGGAACAAGTTATACTGTTTTGCTTTGGTAATGTTCTTGTTCAGGCATGACTGACCACAGCGGATCTCTGCTCTCCCACCAGGGTGCATCACGCTGATGTACTTTGGGGCTTCTTATATTTGCAATATTTTAGATATCATTTTTTTCTATGTGAAAATCAGAGGTTAAAAGGAGAAACAGGATAGTATATATAGTTGGGAGAACCACTCTTCTGTTTGGGAGGCAGTGGTGTGAGGGAGCTGGGTCTAAATGTTCCATGCTGACTTCTGGTGTTTTCAGAAAGGTCTTACCACAGGTAGAAGTAGGGCTTTACACTCAGAGAGAGAAAGAGAACCATATGTGGAGTTCTGAAATGCTCCGCCCACCCCGCAGTGCAGAATGCTAATGGCTGGTGCTCATAGGCTTCAACCCAGCACATTTCAGTGTCTTTGGAGCCATGGGCATTCTTGATCATTCATGTTACAACCATCAAGACAAAATGGACCTTTCCATAGCAGTGTCCTCTTTCAGAATAATTACCTGTATCTTATTAGATTTCTGGGAGGCGAGCATATTTTTCTCAGAATTTTCTGAAAAAGAAAAAGAAAAAGGCAAATTAAGGAAGCATGGCTGTGAGTAATGGTCACCTCGAAAGCACGCAGGCAGCAAGATTCGACACACACATTCTCACTGACTTCACACATGCTCATAGCAGTTTTTGTTCTTGTTTTGGATGTTGCCTGTTTTCCAGACATCAGGATGAAGGGGGTTGGCAGAAGATACCTCTACATTCTTGTCTTGTTGAACTGAAGATGAGATTTGAAACTCTTGTGTATTATGTAAGAAGACACTGCTGTTGCCCAGAAAAACTGGGTCTGTTTTAGAGCCTTGCTTCTGTGGGGCAGGATCATTTGTAACCCCCTTCCTCCCCTCCCCACCCCTGCTCTGTCTTACTCAGCTTCAGTGAATTTCTAGGGACTAGATCCTTCATTACCTTGTGCCATTAAAAAGAAATGTTTTGCTTGTGTGATTGCTCAGTGGATAAAAATTCTTGAGTTTGATCATTGGGACCCACATGGCGGCAGGGAGAGACAGACACTCCAAGCTGTTCTCTGATGTGCTCCCAAATAAATAATAAAAATATAAAAGTACTTAGCATTTTGCCTGTACAGCCAAACATTAAACATTTCAGCTATGTAACAATGGGATAGTAGAGGTGGGGCTGTAGTGAACTAATCCATTCTGATGTACAGATGAGGCAGGGAAGACGGGGTCCTCCGTGAAGATCAAGGAGGTATGTGGTCCCACTCCATTCCCTCAGTACCACTGCTTCTCTCACTTGGACTCACTTTCTTCAGCAGCGTTTTCATTGCCAGGAAACCATTTCCCATCCTGATTCTCAGAAGTTCCTCAATCCTTTGAGTTCTGCTCTGTCCCAAGCCCTCGGATCCCTCCTTCTTATTCATTGAGAGGATGCAGTTGTTTCCTCTCCTGCTTGGGTCCTGTGCCCAGCTTTTGCTCTATGCATTACTCCCTTTCCACTCTGTTGCACTTGCACATTTCCCTGAAGACACACGGGTTGGACCTTAACCCTTAATCCTCGAGTCAACAGTGTTGGGAGGATAAACTTTCAGAGGCCTGTAGACTTGTTCCCCGTTAACAAATACTCTAAGATCAGTGTCTGGGGAGAGAGCCAGTTTTTCTGAGAGGTTGCCATAAGAGTGAGTTTAGCTCTCTCTTGCTCTTTCTGATTTTCTCCCTGTGATGTTTTCCTTTGGGCTGCGATACACCATGAAGTCTCAGTCAGATACAACCCTGTGATTTTGGACTGCCAACCTCCAGGAACTCCAACCAGATTCACCTCTGTTATTAGTCATTCCCTTCAGAATCTTTCATAGAACATGCTTTGATCTGGGCTCTATTGGCAAAATCTGCTTTGATCTGGGCTCTACTGGCAAAATCTGGGTCAAGTTAAAACTGTGAGATTAACCTACAGAATAGAGCAAGAATTCCTGAGTACAAAAGTAATCTAAATAAATATATGAGAAAATAGGTAGTGTAGAAAAAGCTATATATTAACCATTAGAAGGTTAAATTTAGTTAGAAAGTCAGAATTGAGCAAATAACTTAGTTATCAGTTTAGATAAAGATCACGTATGCATATAAAGCCTAGTAGAATTCAATTCCTGGTTTGTTCAACCTTGTTGTTGGGGGCACTCATGGACCCCAGCTATCTTTGAGGATTTATATGCAGAGTACATTTGAGAAGAATTGCCTTCAGTGGAATAGATATAAGAAAGGTGCACATGCTTTTAAAAATAAACTCCCACTGTTGCTCTTGTAAACAGTACAAATGACACTCATTGGGCCACATACTTGTACATACACACACACACACACACACACACACATACACACAAACACATAGAGACACACAAAACACATAGAGATGGAAGAAGAGGGAGAAAAAAAAAGAAGAGGAAGGAGGGGGAGGAGGAAAGGGACTAATTGGAAAAATGAATAAGCTTATAGGAGTAAATGTAATTGAAATAAATTTATGTGCATGCATGAAAATATCCTGTTGAAACCTTTTATGGTATATATACTGATTAAATTATTAAAGTAAAAATGTGAGAAATAGTGGAATATTATTTTAGGAATAATAACAAATTGACACATCATGTAGGAGTTTTTATACAAGGCACAACAAGCAACTTAGTGACTTTACAGCAAAGCAATGGGTCAAGGCCACCTCCACAAAAGGAACCCAGTTGATGTTAGCAGTAATGGGCAGATGGTGTCTGTGCCTCTTGACATCATCTGTGCTGATGGAGCACGTACCTCGCCTTTGTTGTGTTTTTCTGTACCAGTGCATAGCTGAGTCTACTCTAAAGGAAACCTCAGATACATTTAGCATAAAGTACAACCAAGAGATGGATGACCTGCATTCCATAAAAATCCATCGTAGTTATAGAAGGGAAAGAAGATAGGACATGAAGAGCTTACAGTGAACTCAAAGCTTGTGCAATTCTAAGACTGAGTTCAGGATAGATTTTAGAAACAATTGTACTAAAAGTTCATTAGTAGCCAATAGAAAATAATTGGTTTGGTACAATATTGTTATCTAAGCTACAGACTTCATACATTTTTTTAGTCTGTCTCAATGGTACCTACCCATGTAATTTACTGTAGCCTAGTTGATACCTCTAAGTAAAATTACKGACTTCGGAATAACCAAAAAATTTCCAGTTAAAAGAAACTTCTCAATACAAATATTTTATTATTTATTTTTAGTATGTAAGTGTTTTGCCTGTATTGATGTCTATATACTAGGTGCTTGTCTGGAGCCCATAGAGGAAGGAAGCCCAAAATGAATGTGAATTATTAACAAGGACTAATGCTGCAGACCAATGGAGAAGGCCAATGCTTCCTCTGGTCCAAGTACAGACTTTAGGAAAGATTAATCAGTGTGTGCAAAAACTAGCAATTGTAGCTTCCTCCTCCAGGATGACAGCAAACCGAGACACCCGCCTCCCATTGCGACCTCCTGCTGGCAGTAGCTGACCCGTCCCATCTGTCTCCACGTCCCTTGCTATTCAGCGTTGCTGCTGGTTTGTGCTGCTCCATTCCACCTGATTCCAGCTTTCTGGCACGTGTCTCTGTTATCTGTCCTTTATTCATTCCCTCCTTGCCTCAGTCAGGCTTCTGCTAGGCCATGCTGGACATGACAATGGAGGAGGCAGAGGAGTGGGGCTTTAGGAGGTAGGAAACTTGGGAGGTTATTCAGTCATGGGGATAGGGCTTCAGTGGGTGGACCCAACCCCCTTTCCTCTTCCACAGCGTGAGAACACAGTATGGAGATGCCATCACTCCTTGCAGACTACTAACATCCAGTTGATGGTCCCCACACGTGAATACATGGGCAGCACAAATTGAACTTGGTAGACTATTAAAAAACTCAAACCAAGCCACAACAAAAAACAACCAAGGAGAAAGTGCCGATAACACATGAAACAGGAAATGAGTTCTCACTAGACACTCAATGTCCTGCATCTTGATCGTGGAACAGCTGATGTGTGCACTGTAAGAGTTGTGGCTCCCAAGCTACACAGCATAAAGTGACTTAAATAGTCTGAGAGTCATCATGTCCCTGAGATCCCATTTCCTAATTGTAAAAACAGGCATTGTAAGTGGACACAAGGATTTTTTTCATGACTGTCAGATGAGACAAGGTATCAATTGCTGCTGCATGGATTCTGTCTACAGCAATTGCTGTATTTCCTACGGATGACCTACCCTGTGAGTGGAACATTTCTTAAGCTGGACTTTTGCTTTTACAAAATACATCCCACTGGTACGCTGGGAAGGARTGAGAGTCTATAGAGATATAAGGAGTCAGAACATTCTATCAGGTTGGATAAAAAGGTCTTTCTGTGAGCATGGGAGTCTCCAAATGTACTGAAAATGTCTACTGGCATTAGGCAGTCAGTAACTGTGTCAACTGGACTTTTATTTACAATGAAATATAGCATAAAACACGAACTCCCCCAACTCCTTCGAGTATGAAAATAGCTCTTCAGTGCCTTGCTTCCYCCCCACCCCTGCCCCCAAGTTTACCAAGGAACAAATGTGCCTTGGTGAAATCAATTGATTAGGCATGCCTTTAAGCAACAATGGAGGTGGGAGGCAGAAGCTGTGTTAATGCCTTGTCTTGGGCAAAACAACTCTCTGCACTTGCTCATCTACTAAAAGCGCAGTCATAGCTCAGTTGCTGAAAGGCTGAGTGGTTATTTTGCTGAATGGATGCTGCTGCTCTCGCTTCAGGTTTTATATAGCTAATTTAATTGTTGCCAGTGGCAACAGTGTGGGGCATGATGGCTGCTGATGCCATTTATGCAGCTGAAACAAAGTCTGTGCCAGAATTTCCATTAGAAATCTCTGCTCAAAAGAGTACTGATTGGATAAAAAGGTGAACGGCACAGAATCTTGCACATACATTGCTTCCTAATTTACTTATCAAGTAGTTGCTAAACACCTACTATGTCCATGTTTATAAATTATTCACAATGATGTTCTTAGCTCTCCATGGAATTAGAAGTATACATCAGGAGACAAATGATTCCTATACAACGAACAAGCCACTTGGTTCCTGTTTCTTTACTGGGATTAAGAATCATGAAGGAAACAAGCAACTGCAGGAAGAAATTTAAGTGAACAAGGAAAC
>BDUI01005414.1:38885-52817 GCA_002335545.1 Apodemus speciosus
TTTGAATTTGTAGCCTTTGTTACTGAATCCAAGTATTATAGCAAAATGCTCCTGAAACTCATCTATAGATAAGACTGGAATTTTTTCAATCCCTCTGAATTGAGTGTCAGGATAATATTGCATTTTTCATAAAACAGACCAAAAGTGTGAAGTACAGGACTTTTCTTCCACAGAAGTATTTATTTTATCAAGCTTATGAGAGTCWTTCTACAAGGCCCACTGCACTGTAGTTTTTACACATGTTTTTCCTTTCTTCCTTTGCAGTCATCTCGCAGTTCAAATTTGGGGGATCTTACATTGCTATTTTGAAAGCAACCTGAATCTGGCATCGTTTTGCTTACATATGTGTGCRAAATAACCTGTGAAGGACATTATGGCATATTTGGAACCAGATGCCAAAAGCAAARATAGATTTTTGTGCTGTTTTCTCAAAACTCATGCCAGCATACTGATGGCAACTGTCCTGGTGACCTGCTAGAGCTGTTGGCCTTATTCACTTCCTCAYTCAGCTGCTAGACATCTGGTTTGGCAGCCCTCTTTTAAGAGCTCCATGCTAGCTCTGCAGCAAAGAAACAACCAGTGTAGGGGAAAGAAATGAACCACACATGCGTACRTGCATGAAATATGGGCCTGTGTTTCAATGTATGTATTTATTTTACCTGGAACACTGCCCTGATTGACCATTTTATAAAATACTCCTTACAGTTTCACTTTGATCAACAATCCAATGAACATTTTTTGAAACATAGATACTACTTTCTTCGCCTGTCAGATGCAGTCTGCTGTCCGAATTCGCAAAATTAGAAGAAAACAGAAATTCTCATCCGATGCTAATTGAAACAGTGATAGAACATTCTGGAAGTTACTAGATCCTATATATGAGTTTGGCAGAATCCTTCACCACCTGCCTTGGTTTTCCATCTCCACTGGACTAAATAAATTTTGCTGTTGGAACTAAAGCTGTAAGTCCATCTTACAACTGGGACATTGTCGGCTACATCTAGTGTAATAACTTGAGCCTTTGAGAATGGAGGAGTGGGGCTAGAGACACGGCTCAGGGGTTAAGAGTATTGTTTCTCTTCTGGAGGACTTCAGTTCAATTCCCAGAACCCACATAGCAGCTTCATAAAAGTCTGTAACTCCAGTTCTAGGGGATCTGACAGACTTACCTGAACAAACATGTAGGGGAACACCAACAGGCATAAAACATCATTAGAAAAATAATAAGTGTAAGACAGATTGGTGAGCCATCACTGGAAGGATTCAACCCTCAGGAATGCCATAGCCAGCAGCCACAAGGAAGCATGACCTACTCCCAGAGCTGTGCAGAAATTAATTCTGCCAACCAGGAGCCAGAACCTGGGAACATGTGCCACAACCTCTAGATGGTACACATCTCTGCCCATATCTTCATTTTGATCTTTGGGAGATTCAAGCAGCCCACTCCACTCAACTTGTGATCTTCAGAACTGCAGCATCAATAATGAGAATTATTTGAAGCAATCACTTCTGCTCTAACTTGTCATTTCAGCAATCAAAAATCTAACAGAAAGTCCCTCATTGAAAACCGTTGTCCATACTCTTTGGTCCAATTATTCCTGGTCTAGGAATTCAGAAACCAGTCTAATTATATGCAAAATGTTTGCCTTGGCAACAAAATATCACAAGCAATCTAAGTAATCAGTGTCAGAAAACTAGTGAAGTGAGGATGGTGTTATGGAATGAAGTATTGTTAAGTTACTAGGGCTCACAAGTTAGGAGCACTCAGCCTTCAAGGAATGCTTGCAGTGTCACAGAATATGAGACTAAACCTGGGTCTCGGATATAGAGAAAAGACGCTTAAAAGCAAAGGAAGAGGAAAAAGACATCAAATTATGTTAATCCTTAGACAGCTGTCTGATGACTCTGGTTCCACAAAGGAATGTTGGCTTTGTTACCATTTCCCTCCTCGGACTTCTAACTCTGCTTTCAACAGCATGCTACAACACATCGTGTCATATATACAACATCTGGGAGAAGGGAAGACCTTTCAAAAGAATTTTGGCTGAAGGAAATTCCCTGGAGTTAGGATGACATGCTGAGTAGCCATCACTCATCTGTGACAGTTTAGCATCTCACCACATCTGAGAATAAAAGCAAGAGGGACCCTGAGTGTTACCGGCTAACCTCGGGGTTAGATTTCTTGATGCCAAGACATCTCGATTAAGATGAAAACATATTCAATCAT
The DNA here is from genome assembly GCA_002335545.1 of Apodemus speciosus. NCBI lineage: Eukaryota > Metazoa > Chordata > Mammalia > Rodentia > Muridae > Apodemus > Apodemus speciosus. Next base: position 41,113 of record BDUI01005414.1, read on the forward strand.
TCATCCAGCTCCTCTAATGTGCCCAGATGTTTGACATCTCATAAGCACAGCATATGGTAGTGCTAACTGGATAATATAAAAATCACTGTACTCCTTGGTCATTAAGCATTTTAAAATTATCATCTGCTTACATGCCAGCCATACAGAATGGATTGATTCACAAACCCTTGTCTTTTCCCTTATGGAATTCACTATCAGATAACATGTACACTAACCATAGGACTACAGAAACGTGTGATGAATGCATAACAAATTATGGTGTTCTCTCTGCAGGGAAGAGAGTATTCAAGTAAACCAGGGTTTACAAATGCCAATCTAATTTTGTGAAAATTACAATAACAGGTCCCATTCTCTAAGAAAATAGTGGCCTACATCAGAACACAAAGTATGGTGAGCATAGAGAGTAGGCTTAGATTTTATTTTTCTTTGTTTTTATTAGATATTTTCTTTATTTACATTTCAAATGTTATCCCCTTTCCTGGTCATTCCCCTTCTCCCCCGCCACCCTGCAATTGCCCAATCCTAATCCCTCTCCCCCTGCTTCTATGAGGGTGTTCAACCACCCACCCACTCCTGTCTCCCCATGTTGGCCTTCCCCTACACTGGGGCATCTAACCTTCACAGGACCAAGAGCTTCTTGTCCCATTGATGCCTGACAAGTCCAAGGCCATCATCTGCTGCATATGCAGCTGGAGCCATGGGTCACTCCATGTGTACTCTTTGATTGGTGGTTTAGTCCCTGGGAGCTCGGGGGGGGGGGGTTGATAGGTTGATATTGTTGTTCTTCCTACGGGGCTGCAAACCCTTTCAGCTCCTTCAGTTCTTTCTCTAACTCCTCCATTGAAGACCCCATGCTCAGTTCAATGATTGGCTATGAACATCTGCATCTGTTTTTGTCAGGCTCTGGAAGAACCTCTCAGGGGACAACTATATCAGGCTCCTGTCAGCAAGAACTTCTTGGCATACACAATAGTGCCTGCGTTTGGTGTCTGTATATGGGATGCATCCCCAGGTGGGGCAGTCTGTGGATGGCCTTTCCTTCAGTCTCTCATCCATACTTTGTCTCTGTATTTGCTCCCATGAGTATTTTGTTCCCACTTCTAAGAACTGAAGCATCAACACTTTGGTTTTCCTTCTTCTTGAGCTTCATGTGCTCTGTGAATTGAATCTTGGGTATTCTGATCTTTTGGGCTAATATCCACTTATCAGTGAGTACGTACCATGTGTGTTCTTTTGTAACTGAGTTACCTCACTCAGAAGAATACTTTCTAGTTCCATCCATTTGTCTAAGGGTTTCATGAAGTCATTGTTATTAATAGCTGTGTAGTACTCCATTGTATAAGTATACCACACTTTCTGTTCCTCTGATGAAGAACATCTGGGTTCTTTCCAGTTTCTGGTTATTATAAATAAGGCTGCTATGAACATAGTGGAGCATGTGTCCTTGATATATTTTGGAGCATCTTTGGGGTATATGCCCAGGAGTGGTATAGGTGGTTCCTCAGGTAGTACTATGTCCAATTTTCTGAGGAACCTCCAGACTGATTTCCAAATTGGTTGTACCAGATTGCAATCCTACCAGTAATGGAGGAGTGTTTCTCTTTCTCCACATCCTCACCAACATCTGCTGTCACCTGAGTTTTTTATCTTAGCCATTCTGTTTGGTGTGAGGTGGAATCTCAGGGTTGTTTTGATTTGCATTTCCCTGATAACTAAGGATGTTGAACATTTGTACAGTTCAGACATTTATTTTAGCTTAAAGATTTGAGGCCAGAACCCCAAGAGCAGGAGGCTCATCCAGGAGGGCCTATTTTGGTGCTACAGCATGGTAAAACATGCAAGGCAAGCAGGTGCATTCAAAAGAGGCACATTTACCATCCGATATTCCTCAATTGGGAATTCTTTGTTTAGCTCTGTACCCCATTTTTAATATGGTTATTTGGTTCTCTGGAGTCTAACTTCTTAAGTTCTTTGTATATATTGGATATTAGCCCTCTATCAGATGTAGAATAGGTAAATCTAATCTTTCCTAATCTGTTGGTTGCCRTTTTGTCCTATTGACAGTGTCCTTTGCCTTACAGAAACTTTAAAATTTTACGAGGTCCCATTTGTCAATTGTTGATCTTAGATCATAAGCCATTGGTGTTCTGTTCAGAAAATTTTCCCCTGTGCCCATGGGTTTGAGGCTCTTCACCATTTTCTTTTTTATTAGTTTCAGTGTATCTGGTTTTATATTGAGGTTCTTGATCTACTTGGACTTTAGCCTTTTACAAGGAGATAAGACTAGATAGATTTTTCACAACCTACTTTAATAAGGGTTCTCAAATTCTTCCCTGTCCACCCCTGCCTCACCAACCCACCTCTAGCCCACTGTSCAAAGGTAGGGGAGAAAAGATGGAAAATAGGACAAAGGGATGTGGACCTCTTTAGAAGTAGTTCTTTGGGGTAATTCCAATATCTGTTGTCAGGATTCCAGAAGTCCAGTTCAGTAGTGTCGGGAAACATGAATCAGCAGTGTTGTCATGATCTGCCTAATTGGCACAAGTCATGAGGACCAAGCAGAAATAGCCGGGATGCCAGGAGTTCTCTGCCATGCCTCTCTCAATGAGGTGAAGATCAGCAAAAGACCAAGAAAGCATTGCAATTCTAGTTATGCAAGCTCCTTGTCACTGTCCCGTGGGTCTTATTTATACTCTCTCCAAACATCATGCATCCTCCCAGGGGTCTTGTCTTAGTAGAATACCTTGTGAGTCTTCCTCACCAAGATACCACCTGAGTAAATCACAGGGCACAACCAGAAACTCCACTTCAACAGAGTACCTAGACATCTTTGAGAAAGCCCCCTCCGAACAACCACACAGGAACTCATTGATAAAGGTACATTCCCCCATATTCACAAAAGAGCTGCTGCAATTCCACGAAACAGCTGTTGAAAGATGGGAAGAGTGTCAGCCTCGATCAAAGAAGAAACCCTTTCTCAATAGTCTCCAGAGAACTTGCCTATCCTCCCCTTCCTCCTTTTCTTCCCTCCTTCCCTTTTCCCTTTATTCCTTCTTGTTTTTCTGAAACAGGGTCTTGTTATGAATCTTATACTTGCAATGCTCCTGCCTCAGCCTCCAACTGCTGAGATTTACAGGCATGTGCCCCCAGACCTGGCACCTTTTACCTTTCATTGGTCTCATCCAGGTGACCTGCTTATTCTAAGTGAATCTTTACTTATGGAGAATAGTTGGGACTGTTAAAGCCATGCAGAATTTTAGGGAAGCTAAAGCTTTGGCTAGAGAGAATAGACTGGCTTTGAGGCTGAAAGTAACCATTTAGCCATTGGTGGCAAATGTAACCAAAGTGCTGCATAGACCAGAAGAAGGAAGACAACTGGTTCTTTTAGCCTCTCAGTTGCTTGATTTTGAAATTTTCCCTTGATAGAAGTATTTCTCAAGTTTAAAATCATATCTACTCAGGAGGTTAAGGTAGGAGGATCCTGAGCTCAAGTACTGCCTTGGCTATAAGGAACTTCAAGTCCTGTCTTACAGTGAAAAGCTTTCTTTAATGTGACTGCGCTAAAGGCTCTCAACAGAACTCAAGAAAAATAAATCTCTTGCCCTTCCCCCATCTCTCTGTCTCTGTCTCTCTGTTTCTCTGTCTCTCTGTCTCTCTGTCTCTCTGTCTCTCTGTCTCTCTGTCTCTCTCTGTCTCTCTCTGTGTGTGTGTGTGTGTGTGTATGTGTGTGTGTATGTGTGTGTGTGTGTGTGTGTTCATCTTAATTCTCAAGAAGGACACAATACCTACTCACCCCTCAGCCAATCAAAACCATCATTGAGTAAGGCCTTTGTCCTCTCCTGGTACAAAGCTCCCATTTCTCCTACACACCTGAAGGAAAACAAAAGATTAACAAGACCTATTGTACTTCTTAGGTAAATTTGGCAAATGGGAAAAAGAAAATGAAGTTATCTTTGTTAAAGCATGAAGTATAATACAACAGTCGTTTGTCCACTAGTATAACTAGCCCTACAATCCTTTTAACTACACATACAAAAGAATGATATTTGGCAACACATTTTTGGGATGCCTCTCTGCCCTATTTCTCTCCTCTCTAAAGCCTTTCTTGCTTCCTCTGTTCAAGCTCCCCTGCTCATCATTTTTCAAAATTCAATTTCAACCCAGGAAACTAGTAAATCATTACTAAAATTATTTTAAAAACAAAAATAATTTTCTACATTACAGAATGATTTTTTTTCATAAAGTATAAAACACATAAGAATTGGCTATTGATCCAATAAGTTAAGACTGGCAGAGATATCCCTTAGAGTAATTAAGGCATCTGAAAAAAACATATCCAACCTCAAACTGTAATAGAGTGAATGTTTTTCTTTTAAGGTAGAAAGTGAGATGTCAAAGACGTGCAGTTTGGAAAGGAGAAGCCACAATATCTGTTCTCCTGGATAATGTGACTGTGTATATAGAAAGTGCTAAGTAACCATGAAAAGTCTTTAGAACTAACAATGAAGATTGACATTAGTTCACAACTGTCTTATATAGGCTAGAAGTGAGCAATCCTAAAGTGAAACTTTGAATTGAAAGTTGAAGAAAAAATTACCTCATGCTCTGGCAAAAGGAATAATGACCCATAATTAATTTAACAAAAAAAGAGCAGGACTTGCCCACACAAAAACTATAAAACACAGTTTCAGTAAGTTATAAAAGATCTATGCCCATAGTTTGGGATAACTCATTTAAGACAAGAATAATTACTACAACAATCTAAGTTTTAACATAATCCTTTTTAAACTTTTCAGATATTGAAGAACTGGTCCTAAAGTTCATATGGAAATGCACAGGAGCTAGAATAATAAATCTAACCTTGAGATTTTGGAATAGATGTACAAAGTAGAGGAGTTTCATGCAAAGCTACAGAAATAAGGACTGTTTGGTGCTGGCCTAGGACTAGGCACAGAGGTCTATGACGATTAATATTATTGACTTCACAGCATCTAGGATCACCTAGGAGGCAAGCCTCTGTGAGGCATTCGCTAGATTAGGTTAAGTGAGGTGAGATGGACTCCCCTAAGAGAGATCAGGGCCATTCCTGGGGCTTGGGTCTCAGAACACATAAGAGGAGGAAGCTGGATGAACACACCCTTTTCTCTCTGCTTCCTGGCTATGAATGCCCCACAGTCAGCTGCATCAAGTTTCTGACTCCAGGACATTTCCGACATGGTAGACTGAGCTCTCAAATTATGATCCAAAACAAACTTCTCACCTCAAGTTGCTTTCCTGGAGTATATTAACATAGCCACAGTCACTGAGACAGATTTTATCAATGAACTGTAGCTGAAACTCCAGATATGAAATCTTTACATTTATGCTCAACTGAGTTTTTACAAAGATGCCAGACAATACAATGAGGAAAAATAATTTTCCCAACACATATAGCAAGTACAACTGATACCTCATGCAAATTAATTAGATCTTTCTCTCACATAAAACAAACTTACCTAAAATATAGACAATGTACATAACTAAAATCCAAACTCTTATAATTAAATACAATAATATTTTTATGTCTTTCAAGAAATTTTGTTGTTATTTACACATTCTGTATGTGGGGTCTCTTTCTCTCTCTCTCTCTCTCTCTCTCTCTCTCTCTCTCTCTCTCTCTCTCTGTGTGTGTGTGTGTGTGTGTGTGTGTGTGTGTGTGTGTGTGTGTGTATGGATATCAAGAGTAACAGGCAGTTTTGAACTGCTAAAGGTGGGTGCTGGGAACTGAACTAGGGTCCTCTGAAAGAACAACAAATGCCCTTTACCTCATGTCCTCATCCCCAATGCTAAATTTTTTTTATACTCTAAGATTAATAAAATGTTTCTTAGATAAAACACTAAAAGCACAAATGGAAAAAAAGCAAAAAGAATTTCATCAAAATTGACAACTTGAGAGCAACAGGCTAACAATAAGTAGAAAAATCAGCAACATTGGAAAAATGCATGTTATGTCTAACAAAGGAATTTGAAACTAAATTATATAATTTTTACAGCAATGATAAAAATTCAATTAAAAGTATGAAAATTACCTAAATAGATATTTCTCTAATAAACACAAAGGTCTGGACATTAAGTCCATGAAAACACTGTATAACTAAGAAATGAATTTAAATCAAAACCATAGGAAGATGCCATTTGATTTAGTTAATTTCCTGTTACTATCACAAAGTTCCTGAGACTAGGTAATTTGTACAGTGAAGACATTTATTTTAGCTTAACGATTTGAGGACAGAAACCCAAGAGCTGGAGGCTCATCCAGGAGGGCCTATTTTGGTGCTACAGCATGGTAAAACGTGCAAGGCAAGCAGGTGCATTCAAAAGAGGCAAAGCAAGGTGTGGATGGGCTCATGTCACAGCAGCCTGCTGTCACAGTGACCAATCCAGTCACCCAGAAATAAGAATTAACACACCACAGGAAGGCACCATCTTCATAACCTAGCCCTGAACCCCGATCAGTTTGTAGTACTAGGGATTGAACCAAAGGTCACACACATACAAGACAAGCGATCTACCAGGGAGCTATTACCCACTGCCTCTTCTCATCCTTTCTTAAATATCCTGCCTCTTTTTGGTAGCATTGCATTGAGGACTAAATACCAACTTGAGTTCCAGAGAACAGTGTTCAATCCATAGCTGCCATTCCTTCTTGGTAATTGGGACGGTTAGAATAGGAAAGGACAAAAGGATTGGAGAGAATGAAGAGACACTGGAGCACTCCCGCGTCCCTAGCGGGGATGTCTATGTGGTGAAGCCGGCGTAGGCAGAGTTGAAGAGAATGTGAACATGTGAAACAGCAGCTACATCCTCGGAGCTCCTCAGAATAGGCTTGAGTGTTTGTCCACATCGAACCTTACCCATGGTGCTCCTAGCTACGTTGTTTATAGTAGTCAGAGTGAAGACAGCCTCGGTCTTCATCAGTCAGGGCACCCAACAGAATATGGTTTTGGAATGCAAAGGAATGAAATGCTGACACTTGCTAGAATGTGGATGTGATTTGAAAACATGATAAGCAAAAAAAAAAAAAAAAAAAAAAAAAAAAAAAAAAAAAAAAAAACCAAGCAGGAGCCACAGGCCACAAATGATAGGTTTCCATTTATATAAAAAGTTTTTATCAGCTAAATTCAGATTCATGAACTATATTAATGATTATAGGACACAAGGGTGGGGTGTGAGAAGCCAAAAAAAGGAAGAACGTGCCTTGTAATGGCTATGGGGTTCACGATGGGATAATAAAATTTCTAGAACTGGGCCATGACAGTAACTGTTCAACACAATGAATACTAAACCCACTCCACAGGATACATTATAGGGGTAAATTTTATGGTAAGTAATCCATACCTTCCATACCTCAATCAAGCTTGAGAACCTTTATTTGTGAATGTATGAGCACCCCAGACATATTCCTCCCTAGAATAATCCTGTTAGTCTTTACATGTCTCCCCACCAGGTTTTTGTAGGTATGCAGCAAACATGCATTTTAATGTTAATATATACTGAGTCTGTCTCATATATTATAGACGGATGACTGACAGATGGATGGACAAAGAGATATACAATATAATTGATCTGTTCTTCCCAAAGGAAGGGCAGATTTTTGGGTGTACCACTGTCACTATTTGCTGTGGTATCTGCAAATTAGGGTGAGGATATGATTCTTGCTTAGACTATAAAACTCGTGATTGGAAGAAAGAAAGCCACAGCATTTACTTATTTTTAAAACTACTGCTGTCATAACAATTTTATGTTTCCTCCATGCTCTATTTAGTGCATTAGTTACCATAACAATAAGATACAATTCATCATACAGAAGCACAAGCAGAGCAGTGCTCTCTCGCAGGCGTCTTTTAGATGATGTTATAAACATCCAGATGAAAGGCAGTCCTAAATATCATTATTTCTAATCTTCTGCCTCAAGGACATTGTCTCACAAACTTCCAAAATACAAACCAAAATAAATCAAGCTTAAAAAATTAAAAATGGAACAAATTTGGGTCATGACACCAAACCTAAGGTAGATACTCTAGCCTACAGGTATTCTCAATGCCACAAATTACTCTCTGACTTTTCCTCCTATGAAAAGACATGCCAAAAAATGGACCTGAAAACCCTTTCTCTTTCATAGACTTTGTGGGCTTGATTTCTGACTTTGTTTCCTGCTCCTAAAATACAATACCACTAAGTTACTTGTAAAGTATGTAAATCCACTTGGCTCATGATGATTTTGGATGCTAGGAGGTCCACAGTCCAGGGGTTGGTATCTGGTGGGTCTTCCTACTGGCTCAGAACATAAGGGAAAACACCTCACAGCAAGAGTTAGGGAATAGCTAAGCTATTCCCCCACGAAGGCTCTAATACATTCATGAGGGCTGTGCACCTCTTAAAGGTCCCACTTGTCAATTCTGTTACTGTGGCCTTTAAATGCCAATGTGGTTTCAGGATTTTGGTAGGGAATAGTCAATCCATATCAAGTTCTCAGTGACAGCATGTACTAGCAATATGCCTTTTAGGTCACAACAGGTCACAAAAGGGAGACATTTCTTCTGTTCTGTTTGCTTCCCCTCTGGTATTAACTCCAATATTTTGAACCTTTGGTTCAGCCATCCCTTTAAGGCTTTGACATATCCAGAGCAGTGTTTCCCAAAAAGTACCTAAAATACACAAAATCTTGTTCAAATGTCTGGGCTTTCATGGCTCCCCCTGAGCCTAAGATTATTGATAGTTAAGATTCCCAGATTATAATCTCACAGGTTTTAATGGAACAGCATCCATTTGACTATTTTAAACAAATAAATGCTTTGATCATTGGCACCCCCAACTAATAGATTTGTTTCTCTTCATCTCATTCAGTTGTTTCTTTAATCATTCACTCAGCAATCACTTACTGCAGCTCATGATACACCATGCACTCTTTTAAGCCCCATGAACTCAGATTACCATCTGTGGCTGCCCAGAGACTCTGTGAGAAGGAACCAGCAGGGCTACAGCAAGGCAGGTCTTGTCTCTTCGCTAATACCATAAAACTCTGTTCCCTGAGGAGACAAAGTCTTTGCTCTTTGGGAAGATCAGTGTCCATGAAATCATTTTCACCCAGATTCATGATCCTTTGTAGCTCTGTGAAGGTTTTCCTTGGTACCAAAGGGTTTTGATGGAGACTTGAAATCCCAGGAGAGAAGGTTTGAGCCCAAGTCCAGAAGTTTCAGTGCCCAATCAGGTAGATCTGGGAGGAGTTGCAGAGTCTCTTTAACACTTAGTATCTTCCTCTCTAGGATGAAGCTAACAGGAATGACAAGCTTCATCTAACCTAGTCATGGGAGTATGATCAAGTGGAGATGAAAGAATTTTGCAAACTGTAAGACATTGATTATTGGTAGTATTGCTGTTATTCCTCTGTTGTCGAAAAACTGGATCTTCTCTTCCAGACATTCTGAGCTCCAACTGTCTCCTCGATTTGAAATCAAAACTGGTAGCAAAGATTCAAAACTTCAAACCATTCCAAAGACAATCTCAGCCTCACACTCAAACCCATTCCGCGACAATGTAAAGAATCACAGGCATGCACAGTCACCTTGTGAAAATGTAAACAGTTTCCAGGAGTTTTGGAATGAACATACATGTGTATCATTTTACTAGGAACATCTTGGACTGACTTTGTCAATAGTATTGAGAATCTCTTGGTGGCATGCTACAGAAACCAAGTCTAAGAGCTTAAGCTTCTACATCATCTTATTCTCAAAGTTCCTTGGGGTCTTATTTTATCACACAGTCTTGGTGGACCTGTCTGGCATCACCGAGGGCTAGGACTCCAACACCCAACTATCCTCACCTCTGCCTCTCAATATGGTTCTGTTCCCATCTCTCCTAGTTCCTCTGGACCTGGGTCAACAAAGGCAAGCTGTGTGCAGACCCCAATTGGGTACATTTGTGCACAGGACCCCAGTAGACCTGACCTAATCTATGTCCCTCTTCCCTGATTCCATAACCCAACAGCAGGAACCCTGATGGTTGTTGTTGAGAGAAAACTTCTAATACTTCTGAACTTCTTAAACTCCACTCCCAATAACTAGGACTATTCTAGATTTAGTTACAGTGGTTTGAGCAGAGAGAAAAGAGATAGGAATAATAAGCTTCTAGGGAGGAGAAGACCAGCTCCCATCCTTCCTTTTCAGTAATCTGTATATGTGTGTGGGAGGGTGCAGGGATATGTGCATGTGAATACAGGACCCGGGGAAGCCCAAGACTAAAGATCACTCTGGAGATGAGTTACCAGCATCTGTGAGCCTCTCAACGTGGATGCCGATAGCCAAACTCAGGAGCATAAAAGAACATACATGCTCTTAACCACTGAGCCATCTCTGAGTCCCCCTGTATTATTCATATTAATTGTACACATTAATAAGTATCCCTATGGCATTTCCATGCCAGCACACATCACCCTCCTTTCTTCAACAATCTTCTTCCTGATAATAGGAACCTTCTACCCCAGTTCCTAATAGAGCCCCCTTTGCTTTTAAGAGATGTTCTTGTTACTGGTGCTTCCCCAATAATGGATATGAACTTTATTGGTTATAATCATTCAATCATATTAGTTGCGCAAATACACGGGGTCCATTTTGACATTTGCATTTACATAGATATCACGAGGTGATCATACCCACCCTCCCCACTACCACATCACCCTATCTCCTCCTGTGCATCCCACAGGTACCAGTCTGTTTCCCCAATATTCTGTCTTCTATCTCAGGTCACCCTCCAAGATTTGCACAAAAAATGATGTGATACTTGTCTTTCTGTGTCTGATTTGTCTCCAAGTTTCACCCCTTTTCACTGTCTCCAATGTATGCTAAAACTTTAATTCAAGCCCCATCATGGCTTCCCAGACACCATCATATCCTGCTATCGAACAACMACAACAACAACAAAAAAGCAGAAACAATAATTTCTCAAGGTTGAGCACATTTTTAGATTGTGCAGCTCCCTGGGTTGGATTTTTCAATATTGTGAGGAAAAGCAGCTCTCCTTGAGGGCTGTACGCCAAGCCCAAGGCTTTCCTTGCCTCACCGGATCTCATCCCTCATGTAATTTCAATGTAAACAGCTCATCCTTCCTTTTTCAATTCTGTGCTATAAAGAATGATCTGGGTGATATTTTCCAACTTCTGCCTGGCCCTGATGTTGGGGTTGTCATCCTTCATAACTGGCTAGAGTCTGTAAAAGAGCCACAAATCCTTTTACTTGAGACATCCCTCAGGCCTAAGAGTTTAGAAGTAATTGTCTGAGTCATACCCCACAGATCCATTGAGTTTGAGAGACTCAAAGAAATGCAGACATCCTTTGTCCAAGTCAGACTTTAAGGAACTTGGTAACAAAATGGGAGCTAGTCAAGTAACATGTGTATTCATCAACAGTGGGGATGACTCAGTGTGAGGCAGCAGGGTGATTCTATCATGATCATGGCAGAGTGCTAAGGTACAGCCCGTGCACCTAGCACAGTAGAGCACACTGAAGCAGCAGGAGAGGAGCTGAGCCAAGCAATATGGGTCGACAGAATGGAGGAAGTTGGAAGTGCTACATAGGCAGAGCTCTTTTTACCAGGATGAAACTTATAGGCTAAAGAGAGACAAGGGAGAAATGGGAAGTGAGAGAGGAAGGGAAAGAGGGAGACAGAGG
>BDUI01005414.1:60956-75380 GCA_002335545.1 Apodemus speciosus
CCTCTACCTCTACCTCTACCCTCTACCTCTACCTCTACCCTCTACCTCTACCTCTGTCTCTGGCTGGATAGGTCAGTGTATTGACAAGTGAAAAGGATAACAAAAAATACCAGAAGAAATATGTCAGCTGCTTTCAAATAGTTTTCCATCTTTACATATCAAGTTTATAAACTCTAGTTTATGAAAAAAAATTCTATTCTCACTCTAAATAGGAAATACCATAAAGAAGTAGAAAGCTGCAGGGATGTGATAGGATGTGAATGATGTCTTAGAGAAGCTCATTTGTCATGACTTACTAAGAATGACTTCTATGCCCCATGCTTGAAAAATGAAGATGAAAAAGGGACTCTACAAAATAGCGATTGTTCCCGGTCATTGTATAATAGGTTCTCTGCTTTTGCATGCTGTATATCCTTCGTCCCTGTGCTTCTATAGTGACCTAAGGATCTATTTTAACTCAGAGAATGTATACAAAGTAAGATGCACTGAGGACTGAGCCATGATTAGAAACAGTTTGCTGTCAAGCTGAGTCTAGGCTCTGGGTCTGAACACTTAAAGTTTTCTGTATATCTAACACATCACTTTGACATATTAAAAAAATACTTCCTGGTTTGTGAAAAAACTCTTCTTGTGAGGCTAGCCAAGTTTTACAGAGTGAAGGGCCCAGCCAAGAGTGTGCCTTTGATGTAGAAACGAACGCAGAGCTGTAACCGTCTATTGGGGCTTGTACAGCCCATGAAACTATATTCTGCTCCCTTAATCATCCCCTTGACAGGCTAAATCCCAGAGCCCACTAAAATTGTCCAATGTAGCCAACCCTGAACTGTCCACCTGCCTGCCTCCCATTTAGAGTGGAGACTGCATTAAAGGCTATGACCATTCTGTCACCCACCATTGTCATCTGCCTTTGTGTTCCTCCATAAGGCCTGACATGCCTCCTGTCACCAGTACCAGTAACTAACATAGTTTTTTTTCCCTGATCTTCTCCTGAAACTTCTCTAGTGGCTTCTCTTATCAACCCCATCATATAGAGGAGTATAAAGCATGGTGGTTCTGGACTGAGGGTACAGGTGAGTCTTCCTCAATACAGGGTGACAACCTGCATCTGTGAAGCCCCAAAAGGCAAAGACCCATGCTGGTGTGTGTTGTCTCTATGTGGACGGTGGGGCAGCCTGGCACAGGGCTGGCCGCAGAGAGGGAGTGTTTCTCTCAGGACCAGAGTGTCTAGGTAGCCTTGCCCCAGACAAAAGAAGCCAGGTCAGGGTTCTGGTTTCTATTCATAGGCAGATCCCATCTCTGGAAGATAGGGGTACTTCACAGCTTTCTGCATGTCAACCATAATTGTCTTAACTTCATGTGGCTAAGCCATGGAGGTAGATAGATGCCCTACTTTGATCCTTCCTATAGGGATTTCTCTGTTCAGGAATTCCTGCACAGGACCTGTTAAGCGAGGCATACTACTGGTGTTCACTGCACTTCCTTTGTGGTGAGATTCTGGCCCCCAAGCTCCCAAAGAGCCCCTGAGACACAGGCAGCTTCACAGCAGGGAATAAGCACATAGCCTATGGCTATGCACCTGGAGAGCAGCAGAGCCAAGATCTAAAGTGGAGAGGCTCGCTCTTGTGTCTGCCTCCGGAACACCTCCGGAACACCTGCAGTGCTGAGGAGGCAGCACAAGAAGCCCTGTACACCTTCACCCAAAGCCAGGAGATTGCTGTCTAGGGTCCAGGGCAGATGTGGCTGGACTTAATGAGGATTGTAGACTCTGTTTCCATGGTTGCAAGCCTACAAGGATTTCTAGGCTAGATAAAGCACAGAGATGAGAGCCTGAACATGTTTGTCAAATGGYGAAACCCTGAGGTAGTTATATTTATATTCACAATCCCTTTGCAAACCAGTCAAAGGGTGTTTGATGTCCAGCATCAGAAGTACACACATTGCCCGGCATCCCAGGGACCGACATCCAGGCTTTAACTTTCTTGTATATGAAATGAAGGGGTTATAATGTTCATTGTGATTCTCCTTCTGGCACCTGGCAATTGATACTATGATAAAGCAGTTTCTGGGTGTCTGTTCCTCAAGGTTTAATCTCAGAATGGACGCAGAAAAGCCTATAAATCTGTCTTGTTTTAAAGTTCACTTAGTGAGTCTAATCATTGGTCTCATTTGAGAACTATTGGCTTGAATGATTTGGTCTCTTCCTGGCTGAACTAACCTCTTTGGGGATCATGCCCTAGAGAATTTCCAGGGATGGGGTATGGTATCCAGAACTGTTTGAGACGGTTTTAAGTCTGAGAGTTATCTGGAGGATACTATAGTAGTGTATCTAATGAACAATAAGAAAAGCAATTGCATTTTATAATGAACATCTATGTGCCTGTCCAGTACTTCTTTCTCTGCCCTTAAAAATGCTACCTTGATATTCATCTAATTAACCACCTATTCCAAACTTCTGTGTGCAATGTGGTTAATCTGTCTTGCTTCTGACATTGCAAGTAAGCAGGACTCACCCTTTCTTGATTATCCATTTTAGTTAAGTAGACCCAAGCCAGTCAAGGCTCAGTCTTATGGCATTTGCTAGCTAACTTGCAAAGCAGGGACAGTGTAATCTTGGGGCAACTGACAGCTGCCTCTCATGCATAAAGGAAAGAAAGTTATGCACACAGAGAACAATAAGACCAACTCATAGAACAGACACCAGAAACAAACCTCTAACCCACACACTTTCAGGCTTGAAACATGATGGATTTTAATACTAAAAGAAAAAAAAAAGATTTCTGTCATTAACTGACACCATAGATGCATTTAACAAAAGCCTGACAGTGTGAGAAAATATTTGTAAAACTGAGATTAAGCCAAGACTAGTATCTTCTGAAGTATGCAAAAAATTGCTTGAAAATCAAGACAAAAAATATTGGAAATTGGTACACCATCTGAGTAGAAAATTTACTGAGAACGAGACCCCCTACACACGCACACACAGCTGACAAAGCTGTGATATGCTGCTTAAAATTACAATAATAAAAAAAATGATTAGACCACTAAAATATTATTCTAGACACATTAAACCGACAGAAGCTAGAACCTGGAAGTCATCAATGATTGGAAATACAAGACACTCAGTGTACTAGCCATGGGGTTTAGATCTCTTTTGCTTTGATATAGTACTTGGGCCTAACTAGTTGGAAACAGCTGTTACTAGTCATAATCCTAATGGCGTACTGATGCTGCTCTAGGACCCTTATCCACATGACAGTGAATTTTTCCCCAGGCCTACGCATGTGCAGACGTTTTCAAAGAAAAGTCTGCAGTAGCAAAATGTCATAGGTATCCATCACTGGAGAAGACATGAGGAAAATGTGATAGGTCCACTCATTCCATAAGTCTATATGTAGTAGGGGTAAAAACTGTGTGTGTGTATAACAAAGTGAAAAAAGATAGTTTCAAATGAATAGGATCTATAACAAAGTACCACAGAAAAGACTGAAAAATGTATCCACACAAATCATGTACTTTGGATAGACGTAGTCAGAAATATACATACTAACTGCATTAGACAAGGATGCCCATAGAAGAATCTCTGCAACTATGGACACTAACTTTTTAAAAAGCAAACAAATTAATAATAGACAATTTTAATAAATATAATAGGCAAAAAAGAAAAATGAAAACAAAACTTAAATCTAAGAGGAAAAAAACAAGACCTTGCATGGGTTGGCCAGGGAGTGTTTCTGGGATATTCTGAGCTATGATCTGACGTATGAGCATGGCATAGTGTTGACTGGATACCACGAGGTCAGTGGCAGGACAGAAGGAAGGCTGCAGTGAGAAACATTGGAGCACAGCAGAGGTAGAAGTTTTAGGAACTATAGAAACCAGTGTGCAGTGATGTAAACAGAGTGCCTTTGAGATCCTGAGTAGGGGAAGGTATCGGATCAAACTAAAAGACCAAGAGACCAGAGGTACAGTAGCAGGCAGCACACATTGACTCACTAGCACTCTACTGATTCCATGCAATTAACCTGGGTTATGAAACCCAGTCTCTTCAGCATGCACAGTCATTGTACCAAGTAAGCAAGACACTTCCCAGGTAAGCCTCATTTTGAATAGGTAGTATCTATGTGAGGTCCCACGTAGAGTCTCTGTATGTGCTCCAGATGAACTAGTTTAAGCTCTTTAGTAAATAGGGTGACAACCCAGATTCTCAGGCGTGTTCAGCAAGCTCCTATACCCTCTGAGCTCTCTTTATTAATCATTTAATTCACTTGCATTTCAAATAATATCATCATTCCTGGTTATCCCACTACCAATTAATGTCAGATACGGCCACATTCTCTGAAGGAAGAAACATTCACACACTTTCGTTTGCTATTGGTTATATACACACATAGGCTATTTTAACCTGTGTCTCYGTGTTTCTATCAGTGATATACCTATAATCTACATATTTACCATCCTATCTATCTGTCTAATCTATCATCTATCTATTTATCTTCTATCATCTCCATCTATCTGTCATCTATTAACTAATCTATTATATATCACTTATCTATCATCTATCTTATCTGTCTATTGTCAATATGTCATCTATCTATATACCCATCTATCATCTATCTATTATCTATAATCTATCTATCTATCTATCTATCTATCTATCATCATCATCATCATCATCATCTATTTCTTTACATTTTGAAGATGATGTGTTTGGATGTGCAAAGACAGAGACATACCATAGTGTAAGAATGTCATGTCTTCCTCGACCAGCAAGAAAGACACAACACAGGAGCTCTTCTTTATGCAGTTTAATCAGGAACCTTGAACAATCTTCTACCTGAATAATCTTCTACCTTTCCCGGTCTCGGTGAGACCTCTATTTGACAGCGCCCGCACAGCCACAGTAAAGAGAATGCCCCCGCTTTACTGAAAGACCAGCAATATATATACTAGAGGCCAGGGAAGAGAACAGGAGAAAACAATTATAGCCATAGGTCAGGCACCTGGGAAGTCCCGGGTGGGAAGGCAGGAATCAAGCTAAGCCACGAGATCACGGGATGTTTTGCTCTCAAGAAACCTGTGCAAACAGCTCAGCTGGGGGCGTTGAGCCAAGCTCACCGGTTCCCAGCATAAGAATATACTGTAGGAGTTAACAGGAAGACTATAAGAACTGCAGCTCAGCCCTCACCTCCAGAGAGACTAAAGTCTGGGAAGAAACATGATTCTGAGCAAATCGACTAGAACACAAGGGAAAAAAATCCATTGAAATTTTTTCTGTAATGAGGATGTTATAAATTATTCAGAGTAGCAGCATCTGGTCTCCATGTTAAATTCTGATAATGAGACATCTACAGACCTGGTTATGTGCTTAGGGCTGGGACCATGGCATGCAAAAGGGAAGACTTCTGTACTTTAACTTCTTTAATTCTCACAGCCATTTAACAAATTCTTTATTTTTTTTAACAGACAAGCAGTTGTCGAAGTTGTAATTGGAAACCTATGTTATCTGCTTCTAGAATTCATAAATAAAAAGTAAGTACAATTATGGTGAGTCACAGGCAAGGCATTTTCATGAATAATATCTACTTGAGTACTAAACCAACCATTACTAGACATGCGTCATCGTTACTTCCCTTTAGAAAATAGCACAAGGAAGTGATTCTAAATTCAGGAGACTAATGTGGTATTACACAGTCTAACTCTACAAGGGTAAGGCAGGCAGAAGACCCAGGGCTACATAGGAGAGGCCAATACAGAAATAAAAGAATTGAAATGCCTTCTTTCCTCTCCACCTTGTGTCTTTTGCATATGTCTGTGGGTCAGCTTCCTGTGAGCATCATTATAGACTGGCATACTGTGCAGTGAAACAGAATTAACTGTGCTTCCTAGTGTACAGAACCATGTCTATGGTATACAACATGTTTTTAAAAATGAGTCAGTTCTTAATGAGGGACCATGAATAATAACAAAGCCCATTCATGAATGTTTGTTGCCAAGTGGAAAAAAAAAAACTATGTCAACACCAATCATTATTCAGCCATCATCAGCCAGTGAGAAACACTCCATCTGAGTGAAGCCCATTGCAGATGATAGCTGTGGAATTTCTGACTACTAAAGAGGGCTTTGGGTGGATTTGTTGTGTTTGATGATACATCTTCCTTGCTGCTGCCTCTGCTGTTTTAGAATGAGTTCCTGAATCTGGTGAGCCAACTCTGAAACAACACTAGCTTGGCAACAGCTCAAGAGTTCCCAAGACATTCACTTCTCTGCTATAAGCAAGACATTTCTGAAACTCATTGTCTCTCTCCTGCCCTCTTTCTTCTGCCCTACCTTTGAACATCTATAGTTCTGTGGTGGCCTCAACTCTGTCATACCAAAGTGGCTATATGGTTTCAATTAAAATAGTTTCTTCAATCTTTTCAGTAATTCATTTGACAAATTATAATAAAACATAGTGGATTTAAAAACAAACAAGCAAACAAACATTTATTATCTGAGTTTCTGTGTACCACAAATTTAGGCATGGCTCTGTGGCATAGGGACCTCTGTGAAGATGTAGCTCAGGAGCTGGGGATGTTGGGTGATATTCATCTGAGGGCTGACTGTGGTGGAATCACCATACGGCTGTTGAAAGGTTTCAGCTTCTTATTGGCTACTGATAGGACTTGGGTTCTTCATCACTAAGGCCTCTCTGTAGTGGTGTTTGAGTATCTTCATGATCAATCCAAGACAGAGGAAGTTTAAGCTGTGACTTCCTTTAGGACCTTGCAGAAGCTACTCAACAGTTTCTACACTATCCTAATGGTTAACCAAGCCAGATGGGTCAATATAGCAGAAAGCCTGCAGATCTGTTAAGAATTATGAACACTCTTGGAGGCTGGCTACTACACTATTGAAAGACTGTTTGCCCTTGTACTTGACAGAGAGAGAGAGAGAGAGAGAGAGAGAGAGAGAGAGAGAGAGAGAGAGAGAGAGAGAGAGAGAATATAATCTGCTTGACTAATCTGTTTTTAAAGGAGGCAAATCAATTCATTCTCTCTCAATTATGAAAATTTAATCCTGGGGTCATTAACCTGGGGGCTAAATATGGTCTTTTGGTTTGCTTCCTTCCTACCTAGCATCCTCCATCAGTTGTACATCGAACTTTGTTCAGAACTGGCTTTATTGTATGCCTTTCCCTGCTTTTCTGGTCAGCCTCAAGGAAAGGGACCATGTCCTGTTCACATTCACAAATGTGTCTAGCTTAAGGAGGCACTTCATTAATGCTCGCCTGACATGAACTCTCCCACAGGCGGCAAAAGAACTAAGAGGACTGTTGTGCCTGTTGGCCCTTTTAGCGCTTGTAGTCCATGTTATGTGCTGGGAAGTCATGAAATAGTTTTGTGGCTGTTCCATTTTTAGCAGCTATTAAATATTTCTCAGTGCATCAGATTGAGAGGAGAGCAAGTAACAAATACAGTAAAGAAAAGCTAGACTATGGATGGAGAAAGTGTAGATTTCTATTTGCTAGAACTGGTAACCTGGTTTGAACTGATAAACTTTTAATTGGGACAAAATCCTAGGGAAAAAAAATCCCCCTCCCACATGCAAATGATTCCATCTGTGATGCTATTAAATGCTCACTAGCTCAGCAGAGCCTTGCCAAACTGCCACATTATCTCTTCTTGAAAATTAACATTGGATCCAGCAACTGAGAAATTGGTGAAACAAACATAGACGACGGGACTTGTTTTAAATAAAGGGAGTACTCAGTAAAACTCAAGCTTGAAACTTCATTAAGACCCAGAGCAACTTGCCAGGAATTGCTTTCTCCTCTGCTGTGATGAGTCACTAGACTATGAACTTTCTGTCAGGACAGAATAGTATTCTGGGAGAGTAACAAGATTTGAATTTTATCTCTATTTTTGTTAGGGCTTTGGGCAAAGCAGTAAAACAACTTGGATTTCAGGGTTTTTTCCCTTTCTAAATTTGGCTGGATTTGGTTATCTCAGGACCCCTTTAATTCATTCATACATTTATTAACATTTGTTGAACACTTACTGTGTGCTGGGCACTGGTCTAAGGAAGCATTTGTGGTTAATGATTTACAAGTGAGTCAAATCTGTTCTACTGGAATCTAGTAATGGAGGTAAGTGTTTTAGCTGATGACAAGTGACTAAACAAATAGACATTCAAGTGCTGTTACACTAAATTTGATGTCCTCATTAATTGTCGTGTTTAAGCCAAGCAGGGGAGCAAGTGTATTTGGACAGGAGACTGGAGTAGTCCCGGGGGTCTACAAGGCTTCCTTCCCTTAGGGAAGTTGGGTAGCTGGACTCTTGGGGAATCCTTAGGAAAAGTCTATGAAAGAGCAGAAGACAACTGGCCAAGTAAAGGAAAACGAGTATGTGTTCTAGGCAGTCATGAATGAAGGTTTCAGAGGCCAGCAGCATCCAGCCCATGCAGGCCCTTTGAGACCACACACCTGGGCCTAGCTCCACTGTTAAGAGGAAGTCATTAGTGGAGGTGAGATACCTAGAGATTAAAAAGCTTTAAATTATCTTCCATCAGTGGCCTTTCCTCTCTCTTCTCTTACCTCCAAATTGTGGGTGATCAGGATGTCACTTGGCTTCTTCTGGATTACAAAAGGAACCTTGCTATGAAAGGCTCTCTTAGGGCTCTAGGGTAATAAAAACCATGTGGCTCAAGGGTTCTCACACACTTGCTAAAGCTCCCCATATGCTGAGTTGTGTACAGCATCACAATGTTAGGGGAGAATGTAAGGCTATTGGAACCTTAAGCAAATGTGCACTAGATGCCCCAAGAACAGCCACAAAATAGTGGAAAGAAATCAAAGCCCTTCCTTCTTTCCTTCCTTCCTTCCTTCCTTCCTTCCTTCTTTCTTCCTTTCTTCCTTTCTTCCTTCCTTTTGAACTCCTCATTTCCTGTGTCTTCTATACTTTGTAAGGAATACTAATTCCTTTCACTCAAAAAGGAATTAGATTAAAATCCCATGCTCTCCATTCCAGAGGCACTGCACATCTGCATTTGATTCCTATTGTAGGTTTAAAGGCCTTAAACTTGATTTTGAAACCCCCAGGAAGCAGGTAGGTTGTGAGGAAGATGTTGGAAGCAGATAGTCATGTGCCTGAAGACTGCCCGGAGGATCTTTAGGAGACCACACATAGCACACTAGCCAGGAAGGACATCAGGGCCATTAGGAAACTGCTTCAGCACTTTGATGACACAAATTCTTGAGAGTTTACTTTTGTTCTATTTAAACAAAGCTATATTCAGTTTTCCATATTAAAAATTTAACCCCAGCAGTGGTGATAGCTCAGCGGGTAAAGATGATTGTGGTCAAAACTGAAGATCTGAGTTTGAACCCTGGGATTCGCTGATGGGAGGCAAGAACTGGCTATATCAAGTTGTCCCCTGATCTCTGCATGCATACCACGACATGAGATCACACATGGGCATATACACAAATAAATGCCTAATAAAGGCAAGAAAAATGTAAAAGAAAGTCATTATCTGTTCAGTGTTCCACATTGTTGGTGTTCTTCATATTGAATATAGAAGCCAAATCGTTTTAATTAATTTTATTATTTATTTATTTATTTATTTACAGCAGGGTCTCAGCTTGACCTTGAACTCAATCCTTTGGATTCAGCCTCCTGAGCACTCAGATTACAAACCAAATTTCCTGGGTTTCAGCTAAATATTCTTTCCTCTTACTGTTCAGCTCTTATTAAGCACTACCCAGTGTTTACCATTTGCCCTTGCTTACTTGAAACATCTTCTTGGCAACCAATGGACAGCCAACAAAATAAGGAGTGGAGAGAAACAGGCCTTTGTGCCTAGTATCTATTTTTCCACGAAGGGCAGTGAGTTAAAAGCTGTGGGAGGCTTCAGGAGCAGGAGATTGCATGTCCAGAAAGGAGAGTGACAGAGAGACTCTTAGGACAACAAATTCTTTTTTTTTTTTTTCATTTTTAAAATTCTTAATATTTTGTTTAAAGAGATCTAGCAAGACAGATTAACAAAAAATTTTTTTTTCTATATTCTTTGTTTATATTCCAAATGATTTCCCCTTTCCCGGTTCCTGCCTCCCCATAAGTCCTATAAGCCCTCTTCCCTTCACCAGTTCCCCAATCAACTCTCTCCCACTTCTCTGTCCTGGCAATTCCCTACATTGCTGCATCAAGCCTTTCCAGGACCAGGACCCTCTCCTTCCTTCTTCTTGGGAATCATTTGATATGTTAATTGTGTCTTCAGTATTCAGAGCTTCTGGGCTAATATCCACTTATCAGTGATTGCATTCCATGTGTGTTCTTTTGTGAATGAGTTACCTCACTTAGGATGATATTTTCCAGTTTCAACCATTTGCCTAAGAATTTCATGAATTCATTGTTTTTAATTGCTGAGTAGTACTCCATTGTGTATATATACCACATTTTCTATATCCATTCCTCCATTGAGGGACATCTGGGTTCTTTCCAGTTTCTGGCTATTATAAACAAGGCTGCTATGAACATAGTGGAGCATGTGACCTTATTGCATGCCAGGGAATCCTCTGGTTTTATGCCCAGGAGTGGTATAGCAGGGTCCTCTGGAAGTGTCATGCCCGGTTTTCTGAGGAACCACCAGACTGATTTCCAGAGTGGCTGTAATTATGGAGCAGGTATAGTAAGATCCAGGTCTTACATGAACTAGAACACTTTCTTTGGGCAAAACTTTAAGGAGCTGCTACAGACTTTAAAATCAATGCAAACAATATTTTATATGATTTTTTTAAAGAAGAACCACACTAAATGCAAAAAAAGGCATAGCAAAGAAAATATCAAAGGAAACTTTTTGTGTCTGAATACATAGACCTTTAAATATTCCCGGGGTTTTAACCTAAGGTTACACAGACCTGTCTCAGACTTTTCTCTAACCCACTATTTGGCAGCCATTTTTGACTTTTATTATCTTTGCCATTTGGAAAGTCTGAGAAATTTCCAAATTATTCACTCTTGATGATGTCAGATTTTTTTCTAGAATTAATCTCTGACCTTAAAACTTCTTTATGCTGAAATCATGTTAGATTTTCAGAAAAACTTCAAAGATAATGCAGAGAGTTCCCACATACTCCTTCCCAGTCACTAATAGTAACAATATCATTCAACTCCACAATTCATTTACCCGAATCAAGAATTGACTGTTAAGGTTGGTGCAATACCACTAAGTAAAGTATGGCTTTCCTCAGTTTCTCCATGAATTATTATTTTGTTGCTCAACCCATTTAGGATGCCATGTTGCATACAGTCATTACGGCTCCTTGAGTGTTTCAGACTAGTGATAATTTCCTTTCCCTTATTATTCATGACCTTGACACTTTTAAAGGATACTGGTTAGATGTCTTTGTTATATGCCCCTCAATTTGCATGTGTCTGATATTTTCTCATAATTAAACTAAGGTTATAAATTTTCAGAAAGAATACTCCAAACAATAAACATGTCTTCATGTTGTCTGTCCACTGTGGTTCCTCAATATCTGGAATAGGTTGTTGAGTAGTTCATTAGTCCATGTTGGACATGGCTGGCATCACTGTCTTGAATCAGCACAGCTGTGATCCCCCACATGAGGCTCTCATGAGAGGATGCATCATCATTTCCTCATGGAGGGGGAAAGTAGGCTTTGTGATTTACAGAGCTCATGAGCCTCCATGAGGTCCTCCTCACAAAGACCTTCCCTACCCCAGGTTATATGGGAGGTGGTAGAAGCCTCGTACTATTCAGTGACAGGGCTAAGTTGCTGAGGAATTGTGCTGCTTTAGTGGCCTTTGAATTACCCACACTTCTGTACCAACCCTAAAATACTTATGGATTCACCAAACTTATCTGAGTAATATTTGCACAGTTTGCTGGTATCCTCTATATCTGGAGAGAACAAATATTTCCTCAGGAAAGTCTACATGATGATGGTGCATATATTCATTGAAATAACTGTGAATCATTTAAGACAGAATTTAGATGTATTCTCTTAATAATAATGCTAATTAGCATGCATGTACATATATAACTATACTGTTTTCTCTTAAAAATTACTATTTAAAACATTCTAAAGAAAATTAACTCCTATAAGAAATTCACTTATATCCCAAGATAGTCACTCCAAGCCACTCACCACTGGGAAATGTAGAAAACACAAAAATATAGAAAACCTAAATGTATATGTCAATCAACATGCCTGAGTTTGCTGTTTATTCTATAACAAAATACCTGGGACCAGATAATTTTGTAAAGATAGAATGTTTGTCTCATGATTCTAGAAAATGACTCTGGTATCTGCATCTGCTCTGTGTTTGTACTGAAGCAGAATACTTTGAAGTCCCTCACATGCAAGACAGAGGAAAGCTATGCACCAGCTCATGTCTTCTTGTCTTGCTTTATAAAGCAGCAGTTCTCAACTTGTGGGTCATGACCCTTTCACAGGGGTCACCTAAGACCACTGGAACTATAGATGCATACCTTTTCATTCATAACAGGAGTAAAATTACAGCTATGATGTAGCAACAAAATAATTCTATAGTTGGGAGTCAACACAACCTGAGGAACAGTACTAAAGGGTTGCAGCATTAGGAAGGTTGAGAACCCCTGGTATAAAATGAGAAAGGCCCTTATAGGGTTCTCTAGTGTCTAAAGGATGACATCTTTAAATGCTGTTACCATGCAGATTAATGTGCTTGCTCCTAAACCCAGTGTCTTCAGTTTAATCCTCCAGGGGTCACATGGTAGGCGAGAACCATATATAAATACACACAAATACACACATGCACACATGCACACACACATGCACACACATGTGCACACTCGTGCACACATACACATGTGTACACACACAGAGACTTTGTGGCTGTGGTGATGTTGGGTGCTAGGCTTTGTTTCCCTTCTACCCAACATCTGACTGCTCCTCAGTGAGTGCTTCACATTTGGTGACAGAATCTCCATGACTGAACACATGTGGAAGAGCCTCCTAATTGCTGACAGTCACTCCTCCAGATTTCACAGGCTCATTCTGACTCAGACAAATATGCATCCAAATTTTAGCCTGAGTATGGCCAAGTTTCTTTAGCTTGCTGAATTCCATTATCTTCATATTTTAAAACAGAAAGCCTTTTCTCTCTTAATGCCAAAGATGAATAAAAATTATCTTTTCTTTGGAGAGCCTAACAGGAGTCCAGGTTCACAGAGAATGACCAACAAGGAATTCTTATCTAAATTTCAGTGTCTTTTTTAGGTTCTTGTTCTTCTGGTAGAGTCCAGAGATTAGTGTTCACACAGAGGCAGAAAATTGACTGACTTTGTCAAACAGATTTGATAATCATCGAATCAGATGTTGCAAGATGGCCAGCAAGATGGGTCAGTGAGTAAAGACACGTGCCATTAAGACTGACAACTGAACTGTGTCCTTAGGAGCCAGAAGGTGTGAGAAGAAAACTTACAAGTTGACCCCTCCCTGATCTCCACACTTGCATACACACAGAATACACACACACACACACACACACTGGATTCTTACACATAGATGTGTGTGTGAAGAATCCAAAACTTGCATGACCTTATTTCAATTCTTTACCAATCTTGTTTTTTATTTGTATAATGATGATATCCATAATTCCATCATAGGAATCTGTGAGGATTAGGCAATAACATAATACAATTTTAAGCCTCTAAAAAATTTAACTCCTAATGAATATAACTTGTTACCGTGAATCTCTGCATTTGGTGCATAAGGCAGATAAAATAGATACGGAAGGGAGGAGTGGCCACAGATTTATAATGGAGCAAACAAATGACGGTGGAGGGCACAGCTTACTTACCGAGAGGATACGTTAAATGCTCTTTACTTTCTCTGAAGGATGCTCTCCATCTTTCATGGTTTCAACTTAACAGGTAAGTAGTAAGCAGGAATGGGAAGAGAGCACAGGTCACTACCACAGCATTTCCATAATTTTCAACGTCAGAGAATAAACCTTCTGTGTAGGCCAGGTAGTGGCCATTTCAAACTCATGGGTCACATTTAGGCTCTGTCCATGTTCTTCAAAACAAATTATAACACTTCAAAAAATTCAAAACCATTGGTTCATTGATAAGGAAGGCTAACAGTGAATTTAGTTACTGTATTTTAGGGAAATTTTAAGAAAGATGTAGTGAGTAGTTGAGTTTAAAGTTTAGAGTACCGCATACATGTTGATGAGGGAGAGAAACAGAATGGGCAGTTAGACTTCTTGCCAAAACTGCAGAAGAGTGGAAGGAATGGAGAGCCAGAGTCCGGAACTACACATTGCTGAAATATCCAGTTACTCCTTGTGTAGTAGTTCAGACTTCTTCATCATGAAAGGAAGGAAGAAAGAAAGAGAGAGAGAGAGAGAGAGAGAGAGAGAGAGAGAGAGAGAGAGA
>BDUI01005415.1:69505-85387 GCA_002335545.1 Apodemus speciosus
GTGCCAGTGGTCAGAGTGTAGATGTCATCCATCTTGCTGCCAACTTGCCCACCTACCTGTGCATCTACCCTGGCCTGTTTTGGTATCAGCCTGCCAGGCTGTGATACTGGAGAGGGCTTTGAGAGTGACTGAGACAGAGCAGCTGCCAGCTCTTTGCTAGAGGTTGGCTCCAAGCACCAAGTGTCCTTAAAGTGGCCAAGTGTTATCCTGTGGCAAACTATGAATCCAYCACTTCCTGGCCTCTTCCAATCATGGGTGATTGTCATGTGTTGACCAATCTCAGCCTGTGGCTGCTTGTCCTTGGCCCCTTCATCTGCAGCGCCTCCTCTACTCTCCATATCCTCCTTCCTGCCCCACTGATCACTGCTATGTCACCACCTGGAACKACTCCACCCCTGACATCGCTGAGTCAGGCAACCATCCTCCACCCACAGCCTTCAGGCTCTCCAGCCCACTTTGAGTCCCTTGCAGGACGTGGGGTCTAGATTCAACAGGACATCGGGCCTTGTTTCTTTCCTTCCTTGCTATCTCTTCTTTCTTCATTTCCCTACCTCTCTAGCTGAAGTTTTCTGGTCTATCATTTGAGATCTCTTCTGCCAACATCTGTAACTCTCTTGGCTTCCTGACTCATGGTCCTACCCTACTCGCAGCCCCCAAGCCCTGGAGGGATCCCCAAGCCTTCAGCCTGGAGCTGTCCTTCCTCCGCCTCCACTTATAGGAGCAGAGCTGGGAAAGCCAGCTATTGGCAGGGTATGTGGGAGGGAACGTGGTTCCTACTAAAGACATGCATGCTCACCTACTCAGCCTCAGCTTGTTTCTGCCCAGCAGCTTCTTCATGTCCACTCAGCACCCTGCAGCTCCCATCATGAGTAGGATGACCCCTCCCCATCTAAACATCATTCCTCTCCAGCCTGCAGCCTCTGCATCTCTGTGTAGATGACCTACCTACTCCTCTACAAAGTCATTTGAAGCAAGTACACCTTCCAACACTGYGTCTGCTTCCTGCCCCGAGTCCATTCACCTTCCTTTCTCTGAGAACCTTCTGCCAGCATTCTGAATCTCCTCACCCTGAGTGGCCACCCCTATTTACTTCTGTGTTGTCACCTCACCTTGTAAGTGCTTCTAGTACCACACCTACATCTCTAACATCACTAACCACCCTTAAAACTCATTTTTGGGGGCCTATTTTTTACATTCCTCGTCTTTTCTCTCACCTCCTCTATCACTCAAACCTGCAGTCATTTCCCAGAAGTTTTGTTACTCCACAGCCAGGCCCTGGCTCTGGTCACGGCCAAGGTCTCTAGGACCGGACACTGGTTGTACCCAGCTCTCAGCAGTCTCTTCTCTCATGGTATCTGACTGGATTGAATTCCTATTTCTTTCTCTTCTAGTGCCCTGTCACACTAGATCATTCAAGTGTGAATAGAATTTTGGGATTGTTGAATGAAGCTTTCATTTAGACTCTATACTGGGCCTGGGGTGGGGCTTTCTCAGGCTGGGACTCATGACTGCTTTCCCTAAGGAATGGCTACTTAGCTGAGAAAAAAAGGTGTTTGAGAGAAGTGGGAATCTATACTGAAAAACTTTGAGTCCAGAGCCATGCCAGGAGGGAACTGCACAGATACAGAGGGACAGTGGTGCTGAGGGAGCAGACAGTGACAGTTGTCTGGTGGTTGCGTGCCATAGAGCAGGCAGTCAGCACGAAGTAGACTGTTAGCATGGAGTTTCAGGTGACCTAGCTCAATGTCACAATGCTAAGACAATATGCTGCTAAACTGAGGGCTGTTACCAGGCCTAACTTGCCCTGTAACTTGGGATAGAGCCTGTATTGAGGGTTCTTTAGCCATGGAGGATACTTTTATTTGGCCCATTTCGTGGTTATTTTCTCACAGAAGAATCCCATAATCCTGGAAGAGAGGTTGGGAAAGTTGTATGTAAAAGGATCAGCTTGGTCTCTGGGACATACATCTTCAGATGGCCCCTAAATGCCATTGTTTTTAAATGAAGCAGGTCTCTAGCAGCGGCCATCCCTGGTGTGTAACAACTACCTGTAGCCCACATGTCTGCTGGCAGAAATCGCGTGGTTAACCTGTACTATCTGGGAGAATTGCTATCAGTGGAAGTGGACACCTGGAAGGAAGCTTCGTCCCAGGACATGGCCTCAAGTGTCTGTTGGGTCCCCCAAAGCATCTCTCGTCCTCTTAAGGGCATGTTGCCCCCACTTTGGCCCTTGAGTGGTCATTGAGTTTCCCCAGACCTTCTTATCTTGAGTGTTCCCAATAAGCTGACTTTGTAGGGGTGGACTACAAGTCTGCTAACCAAGGCTCTAGGGCTGCTGTGGGTTGTTTCCTTATTGTTCTTTAGGATGGAAAGGGAGCTAACGCTGACCCTTTGCTTTTCTGGCTTAGGAAAAAGCACCACTGTGAGGGACCCTTCAGGACCCCAAAGGCTCAAATCAAATGGGATAACCCAACTGGGCCTTGGAAGAGGGTCAGGATTTTAATGAGATAATCAGGGCCCCACTAACTCTTTTGTAGACCACATCTCATTAAGGGGTAATGTGCCAGTTGGCACAAGTACCTGGTTTTACACAACCTCCCAGCTCAAGTGCAGAAAAGCCATGTTGCTCCAGCAGGTGGCACCAAAGGGCACAGTGGAGGGACAGGGTCGACTAGGGACTCTAAAGGTTTCTTAAAGGAAGTAGCTTCCTAAACTGTAGCCTGAAACTTCTCTCCCAGTCCAAGCTATTTGGAGGCACAGGGCAAGGGAGGGCCTTAAGGCAGAGGATTATAGACTACTCTACCCCCCACTCCAAAAGGGCCTCTTTGGCCTGGCGGGCAGCGGGCCATCCACTCCCCAGCTGTCTTCCTCTGGAGGGAGATGCTGACCAGCTGGAACTTTATTCTCTCTTTTGAGGCCAAATGAGGGGAGAGATGGCAAAGCAGCTTTCTGGGGGCAGGGAGGCAATTTCTGAAGACTAGGCAGAGAGGAAGAAGGTTTCCTCCATGCTGAAGTAGGAATATTGCTGGGTCTCATCATCTCTGCCAGGCATGTCCTGCGTTCCATCTCCYAGGAAAGAGGATTCTGAGCCTTGCTGTGCAGGAAGGGAAAGCAGGGGCCTCCACTGAAACAATCTTATAGTTGGCCCGGGTGGGGTGGTGGTGGTGGGGGAGTGCTCAGCCTGGCACAGGATCCAGGCTGGCCTGGCCTGAGTAGAAGGTGGAGTTAGAAGTGGCTGAGTGCCGTGATTGTGAGTGGCCCTAACTTGGCCCAGCATTTTTCTCTGTACTCAACTAAGGCTTATAGCAAGGAAAGGTTTGGGGAAGCTAGAAGGGAGGGGAGGGCTACTGCTGGCTTCTGCATACAGTGTCAGAGCTGAACCGTGAGCCACAGCTGGTCTCATCCACTCACGAGAGGTATAGCAATGAAGTCAGGTGGCAGCATTTCCCTACAGGGCTTTCTTCTGAGGCTGGGCCAGGACCCTCAGAAGTACTCAGACACCCTCTTTGATGTCTTATTCCAGTCTTTCCCTAGCCTAGACAGATAAACAGAGACCCTGGGTTGTGGGCACAAGGGGGAGGGATAAGTTTAAACTAAGGAAACTGGGGTTGCGGGGTCTCTCTGAGAAGACAGAGGTGGGAGTTTAGAACTAAAACATAAGGCGCTGGTCATAGGTAGCCATAGGTRTTTTATCTGTTGTGGCACTTAGGCCACATAGGATCACTTGAATAATGCAAGTTCAAGGGATGTGCTGTTGTTCTTCAGCATGTCCAAAGGAGATGCAAGGGAAAGGCATTCTTATCTCTTGGGTGGGGGTCTCTGTGACTGTCTTGGGAAGACATTGGATTTGGTATGGCTGGACTGGGTGCAAGTTAACCGATGAAGGGTGGTATGTGTGTCCTGGTATATATGAGATACAGAGGACATCAGAAGCAGGAGATACAGCTAGAGTGAAGGAGATAGAGGTTGAGGCGAAAGCACAAAGCTATGGTGGGCTCTTACTCTATGCTGCCCCCAGTTCTGCCAGTTCTATGGGGCCAAGGACAAGACACTGGTCATCTTTGCCTCTTGGCTTGCAATTACAGATGGATCTTGCTTGAGACCCTTGGTTTTGGAAGGGGAGGCCTGACTCTTCTCAGTGTATATCCTATAATGATCCATCCAGATTGGTTATGGGAAGAGGTTAGCTGCCTAGCCCCAGGCCCAGGAGANAGGAAAGAGGATTCTGAGCCTTGCTGTGCAGGAAGGGAAAGCAGGGGCCTCCACTGAAACAATCTTATAGTTGGCCCGGGTGGGGTGGTGGTGGTGGGGGAGTGCTCAGCCTGGCACAGGATCCAGGCTGGCCTGGCCTGAGTAGAAGGTGGAGTTAGAAGTGGCTGAGTGCCGTGATTGTGAGTGGCCCTAACTTGGCCCAGCATTTTTCTCTGTACTCAACTAAGGCTTATAGCAAGGAAAGGTTTGGGGAAGCTAGAAGGGAGGGGAGGGCTACTGCTGGCTTCTGCATACAGTGTCAGAGCTGAACCGTGAGCCACAGCTGGTCTCATCCACTCACGAGAGGTATAGCAATGAAGTCAGGTGGCAGCATTTCCCTACAGGGCTTTCTTCTGAGGCTGGGCCAGGACCCTCAGAAGTACTCAGACACCCTCTTTGATGTCTTATTCCAGTCTTTCCCTAGCCTAGACAGATAAACAGAGACCCTGGGTTGTGGGCACAAGGGGGAGGGATAAGTTTAAACTAAGGAAACTGGGGTTGCGGGGTCTCTCTGAGAAGACAGAGGTGGGAGTTTAGAACTAAAACATAAGGCGCTGGTCATAGGTAGCCATAGGTRTTTTATCTGTTGTGGCACTTAGGCCACATAGGATCACTTGAATAATGCAAGTTCAAGGGATGTGCTGTTGTTCTTCAGCATGTCCAAAGGAGATGCAAGGGAAAGGCATTCTTATCTCTTGGGTGGGGGTCTCTGTGACTGTCTTGGGAAGACATTGGATTTGGTATGGCTGGACTGGGTGCAAGTTAACCGATGAAGGGTGGTATGTGTGTCCTGGTATATATGAGATACAGAGGACATCAGAAGCAGGAGATACAGCTAGAGTGAAGGAGATAGAGGTTGAGGCGAAAGCACAAAGCTATGGTGGGCTCTTACTCTATGCTGCCCCCAGTTCTGCCAGTTCTATGGGGCCAAGGACAAGACACTGGTCATCTTTGCCTCTTGGCTTGCAATTACAGATGGATCTTGCTTGAGACCCTTGGTTTTGGAAGGGGAGGCCTGACTCTTCTCAGTGTATATCCTATAATGATCCATCCAGATTGGTTATGGGAAGAGGTTAGCTGCCTAGCCCCAGGCCCAGGAGAYCAGAGGGTGTACTGGCATTGAATTGAGTGGGAGCTGTGTTCATCAAGCACGAGGAGTGTGGGTCGGGCCGACACAGGACTYGGGTGTGGGAGTACCACAGTGGCTGGTCCTCGGGCCACCACCTTTCTCCTTTTATTCCTTTGGTACTGAGCCCCCACCTCCTGTCAAGGCCTTTCCTTGGTACAGTCTGAGCCCTAAGTACTCAAGATTTGTCACAGGGATTGAGCTTAGTTGTGGACCTCCCAGAAACAGAACAAGAACTATGTTCAGGGCCCGACTGACAGTAGCCTCCATCTTTAGTCCTTACCCTTCCAAGGCCCAGCCTGGCCTTTAAGGACATTGTCCTCCTCCTTTATAGTACTACTTGTAATGGGATGGTAACAGTTGGGATTATTGCAGCCTGACTGCAGTAGCTGGGGTTCTCTCCTCTTCTGTATCCCTTCCCTTCCCCCACTACCTCATTCCTATAGGTGAGTACACAAAACTTTCTGACCGAGCTCCTCTGTGGCTCTGCTTTTCAATTGGAGACAAGTTGTCTTGGTTGTTCCTTGCCAAGTCTTAACTAGGCAGCCCCACCCTCCCCAGCTCCACAGCCCCCTCTGCTGTCCATGGTACACAGAGCATCCTCTTGCAGGGCAAACCTCAGAGACCGACTTGAATCAGACCCACCTCTGGATCTCATTCAGTCCCYCCTGAGTAATTGCTTGAACTTGCTTTAAGGAGTAGTGAATTTTTTCGTCTTCACAGTGGGGCTCTGCCGTCTGCCTGATCCTGTCCTTTATTCCAGAAGTGGCCTTTACAACTCTTCTCTGGCCCTTCTTGGTTTCTTATTTTCATCCCACTTATGGCTCTGTAGTATCTGAGGTGAAGTTGGGAACTTCCGCCTGACCTTAGCTCAGTCTCCAGGCAGCCTTCTGCTGACAGCACTGCCTTGCCTACAGCGGTGTCCTCCTTTTCCCTCTGCTAATCTCGACAATTCTCAGTTGCTCAGGACAGACCAGTCTCATTTAGTGTGTGCCTCCAGGCCTTTGCATACTGTCCCCTCTTTCCAGAACACACTTTCATCTCCCAGTCCTTTTATCTGTCAAGCTGACCACACCTGCCCTTGGGACGGGTTATGTGTGTGTCTCACCTGCATGTGCCTATGGTCTCTGTAGTGTTGGAGCACTGTTCACACTATAGGCTATTTACTTGGGTTCCAGTCATTTATGGGGCATGCATCTACCATGCTGTTAAAGGAGAAGCTATATTTATCCGGTGTTCCTGTTATTGGGAGTTGGAGTTAATGGTGGTGGTGGCAGTGGGGACGGCAGTGGTGGTAGTGGTGACAGGAATCTGGGAGGGGAAGCATAGTCCCTCTGGAGCCTGTCTACAGCATCTACAAGCCAGCACTTACTCTTAGGAGTTGTGTGAGCAAGGATGTTGGGCCAGGCCTCCCAAAGCCGTCTACCCTAACAGTCTGTCCTGTTGTTGTCTGCTTCTCACAGTTACAGCTACATGATTGACAACGTGATCCTGCTTATCACAGGCACACTGCATCAGCGTTCAATAGCTGAACTTGTGCCCAAGTGCCATCCGCTAGGCAGCTTTGAGCAGATGGAGGCTGTGAACATCGCACAAACACCTGCAGAGCTCTACAATGCCATTCTGGTGGACACACCCCTGGGTGAGCCTCTGTGGTGGAGACAGCAGCTGCACAGTGGTCTTAGCATCAGAGCCTCAGTGTGGGTTTTATGGATTGTAGGGGGTGGGGCAGTCCTAAAGCAGGAGACTTCTGCAGCCGACCTTGCCCTTCCCTCCGCTTCCTATTCTCATTGTCCCTATCCCACTTCCTTTCCTTTCCCATTGCTTTTCCCAGGCAGACAGGCAACCCAAAGGGCGGACTGAGACTGTCTAMCTTTGGAAATAGCATAGATTTTGGAATTCAGAGGAGGGCTGAGTGAGCTTATGGAGAAGAGCAAGGGGCTTGGTTCCCTTGGAGTCCTGCGGAGTCTGGCAGACTGTGGCCCTAACCAGGGCTCTAATGGCTGGCTTCATATGAAACAGAAAAGAAAAGCAAACAGCTTCATTTGACTCCACTGAGCAGGTCCCAGGGGTCAGGTCAGGTCAGATGGTGTCCAGCAGGATGCAAGGTCCATGTCAGAGGCCAAGGAAGGGAGGGGAGTCAGGAGAGCTTCCTATTAGCCCTGCCTCACTAGTGCTGGCTCCTGTCTGCCTAGAATGCTGGAGAGAAGGCGTGAGTATCATAACCAGCTAGTACTCTTATAGCCAAAATCTAAACCCTGGGGAACTATTCCAGAAAGCCACTAGAGTTGAATCAGAAGGCCCTAAGCTGAGAAGTGCTGGCCATACCTACTCACCTAGTTTGCCTTTCATTCTCCCTGTAACTCTGAGCTAGTTCTGGGGTGTTTATGGCTTCTGCAGTTTCTTCTTTAAAGGTGAGACATCAGGTAAGTCTTTAGGCCCTCCTTGGGATTCTGCCCTAGCCTCTTCTCTTATCCTGCAGTGGATTTCTAACTACTCCAAGCTTAGCTTGCACTTCTCCATAAGCTCATTCTTATCTAAAGAAGAAGAAGGGGGCTGGAGAGATGGCTCAGCAGCTAAGAGCACTGACTGCTCTTCCAGACATCCTGAGTTCAATTCCCAGCAACCACATGATGGCTCACAACCATCTGTAATGGGATCCGTTGCCCTCTTCTGGAGTGTCTGAAGACAGCCATAGTGTACCCACATACATGAAATAAATAAATCTTTAATAAGAAGAAAGAGGAGGAGGCTAGTTTCCCATGTGCAGGCTCTAGGCCTTCATAGGGTATACATAGCAGTGGTTTTCAGTCCCCGAATTGATAGCTGCCCCCGGAGAAGGGAAATCTCATGGCCTCTTATGCAAGCCTGTCTTTGGCATGGTCTAAACTTGGGTCTGCCCCAGCAGCGATTAGATCATGTTATGGCTGGCCGCCTCCTTTATAAATCAATTTTAGGAGCAAAGAGGCAGGAAAAGCTCAGGTCAGCACACACACGGCCCAGAGAATTGCTTCTCCTACTTCAAGGCAGTATCTCAAGCTGGATTGGGGTCTCCAGTACTTAGCTTGGTGGGTCTTATGACTGAGTCCTGCTCTTAGGCTGCTTGCCTGCTCTTTAAATCCTTGTCTTCCCTTCCCAGCGGCTTTTTTCCAGGACTGCATCTCAGAGCAGGACCTTGATGAGATGAACATTGAGATAATCCGAAATACACTTTACAAGGTAGTGTTCTTGAGAAGCAGCGGGGAGGTGGGATGTGGAGGTTGACTCGTCAGTGGGTGGGTGGGGGTGTGACAGAAGGTGGRCCAGCATGAACCTGTACCAGGCTCCTTTCTGGGGGCTTAGCCTCTCATTCTCAGGTTCCTGGGATGGTTTCAAGGTCTTGTAGAATAGGTTATCCATTTCATGGTATCTGCAGCAGGCTCAGATAAGATCAGCTGGAATGGCTTGGCCTGTCAGAGCTGGCTCCTGGACAGCCACTCATGTAGCATCCAGGAGTGTCATGGACCACCACCTAGGCCATAGCCCTCAAACCCGCACCACATGAGCTTTGCCAGTCAAGACAGGCACCTAGGCAAAGCCAGCAATATGTGCTTAGTTATGTGGGGGAAGGATCCAGCCAGGCACCGCCAGTTTATTATGACCCTTTCAGGTTCCCAGGCTGTGAGCCAATGACATAGATCTCACTATCTTCAGCTTTTATTCACGTTTTTCCTCCTACTAGACTATGGCATAGACTGGCTGGCTAGTCTCTAGAGAGAGTGGGCTTGGGATTCCTTGGGTTGTAAAATCATTATGGAGATTAAAAGGTAGCTACCAGTTMGGGACATTTGGGAAAGACTGAGTTCAGTTTGTGGTGTGATTTTAAGCTGTGATGCCAAGACTCCTGGAAGACTTTAGTCAGGAACATGGATCAATAGTAGGCAAACCACAAAGAGAAGCTGAGGATGGCACTGGCTAAGGGACCTGCTGACCTAAACCTGAGGACGTCTGTCTATCCAGTCTCCACTGGGGGGGTTGGAGATCTGTGTCTTCTGCCCTGATTGTAGCTGGCTGGTGAATATTTGGCTCAACCTGGGCTCAGACCTTCTAGTCTTTCTGTGGGGCCTGTGTCAACATACAGCTAGGATCTGGAGGTAGATGGTAGAAGTTATGATAGCATAAGCAGAAGGAAAGCAAGGAGCATGGACCAGGACGGATGGCAAGGGGTTTACTGTGGAAGTGTAGGTTTCACATGGATAGTAGGGAGGAGATCCAAAGGGAGATACCTGCACTGAGTGAGCCAAGTCACCCGGGGCCTTGAATGCATCAGCAAGACTTTGAACCTTAGCTTGGAGTGCTGGTGCATACTTCAGAATGCTAGGAAAACTCGAGCAAGGTTTTTTTCTAAGTTCAAGATTAGCTTAGTTTTTATGTAGTGAGTTGTAGGTCAGCCATGTCTCTATAGTAAAAGTCTCAAGAAAAGCTAAGCCAGACATAGTGACTTTCAGTCCAGTGCTTGGAAGGCAGAGGCAGGCAGATCTCTGTGAGTTTGAGTCTATGTAGTAAGTTTTGGGACAGCCAGGGTTACATAGTGAGACCCTGTCACAAAACAAACAACAATAACGAAAACCATAATTTTGGGCTGACAATATGACTCAGAAAATGTAGATGCTTAGCTGCCAATCTAGACAAGCTGAGTTTGATTTCTGGGACCCACATGGTGGAAAGAGAGAACTGATATTCACTAATTGTCTCCTTACCTTTACACATACATGCACACAAAATAAGTAAAATGTGAAAAAATCGAATGAACTTTAGGCTGTTAGCCTAAAGTCTTCTAACAGAGCAGAATATTCTTAGACAGTCTTCTATGACTGCAGGATGGAAGGCAGATTATTATGGTAAGGGGTAAGGTAATATGTACACGTGTATGCACACACACATGCACAAAAATCTTAATAATGCTCCCACCCACTCACCTGGCCTATTGACAAATTCCTTGTCCCAGACAGAATGAGGGGTGTGGCTATACCCCCAGCCTTACCCACACCCTCTCTGGGCCTGACTGGTTTTAGCTGGAGTCACTGGCAAGGACTGCCCAGAAACCAGCTCATAAAAGCTGACCCACCACTGTGGGCCCAGTGCCAAAACTGCCTGCCTGTCAGGCAATGTCCCAGCCCAGTGGCCTCAGATGGGAGATTAGGTAGACCCTCAGCTGTCTGGCAAGTGAATTGTAGGCAGCTGGTGCAGCAGCCATGAGCTGGCAGACTCCAGGGGACAGGGTGGGGTTGGGGAGGTGACCTTGGTACCTGAGTCTTGCCAGTTCTTTGCTGCTCTAGCCTCTAGAGGAAAGGGTGGACCTCAATCCTAGGGTCAGCTTCTCTGAGGATGCATACAGCTTGGCTAGGCAAACAGGTAACAGGGCATGGAACCCCAAACCGGCTAGTAGTTTCCCCCATGGATAGAAACTGCAGACTCCACTAGGGTAGGTCTTAAAATTTTTAGCATAACCAGCTTGGCTGGCCACAAAGAAGGCCACAGGACTAACTCCTGGAGGGGCTRTAAGGTACCACCAAGGTGGAAGATGCGAGCCCTTTCTGCCTGCAGGCTTTGATCCCGTCTGGACTCTGTTGTTGCTTTCCTGTCTTTTTCTTATTGCTTACTTATACTAACTTTTTGTTTCCTATGAGCTCAGTGATCAACCACAGATTCTCTACTGTGCTATAGTGTCACTGTGTCTTGTGGAGCTCTGGGAATCCTCCTCTTATCTGTTTCTGAATGCACATCCTATGGGTCCCAGCCAGCTTGGATGGCACACCTGAATGTGGAAAGCTTTTCACAGCCTTCCCCCCAACTCAGAATAGTTCCTCACATATAGCTCCAGAGTCTCTGTGAGCATGCTACATATGGGGCCTTAGGTGGGGTCCCAGTCAAGTTTCATGCAAAAGTGTTAGCATGGGGTCTGCAAGACCTTGATGGGGGGAGGGGTATTTATTGGAAAGAAACCTCTGTGTGACCTTGCAAGTGAGAGTTGGGGATGACCTTATATGTGAGCTAACCTGTCCTTTCCTCATGCCCAGCAGATCAAATTTGACTCGACAGAATTACTTGTTTCAGCTGGCAGCCCATGTACCCAGCTATTGACTGTGAGGCTGGTGTTCACATAAGCAATAACCGTCCTTCAGCAGGACCTGACCTGATAATTTGGTTCCTGCTGTTGAAACCTAGGGGCTGTCTAGGGGAGAGAGGAGTGGTGCTCTGCAAGGTGGCCTGTGGCAAGGGAGGGCGTGTGGATTCAGTCTGAGATAACTCTCCCTCACTAGCCCTTGGACACCTGGTTTTCTGAGGCTGTGGGGGGGGGGGGGGGTTCTGAAGACTGGAAAAGGAAGGCAAAGCGCCGGGAAGAAGACGGGACCCCCCCTAAGCTGGGCAACAGAAAGGGGTGGGAATATGTACCCTGAAGCAGATAGTGGACCGCAGGCTGTTTTGTCACCCAGATAGAATGTACCAAGCCACTGCTACTTGGATGCTTAACTGCTGACATTAGTGGACGTTAGGTAGAGGGGAAGTTGTCATAGAATGAGCTGGCCCATCCCTACTGTGAAAGGTTTGGGGAGGGGAGATGACACTGACTAGGTTTCTAATAAATCTCCCAGCATTACTGTTCTTGCTGTAAGCAGATACTGTCCTCTCTACAGGCCTATCTGGAGTCCTTCTACAAGTTCTGTACTCTGTTGGGAGGGACCACAGCTGATGCCATGTGTCCTATCCTAGAGGTGAGTGCCTCCCCACCTTGCCTTTTGTCCCCAGCGAGCCTTGCTAGGGGAGCTCTGCCGGGTGACTGGCATGACTGGCGTGGTCTCCCCTTCCCTCTCTCCTCACCTATGCGCTGGGCCTGCAGTTTGAAGCGGATCGCCGCGCTTTCATCATCACCATCAACTCTTTCGGCACAGAGCTGTCCAAGGAGGACCGTGCCAAGCTCTTTCCACACTGCGGCCGGCTCTACCCTGAGGGCTTGGCTCAGCTGGCTCGGGCTGATGACTATGAACAGGTCAAGAATGTAGCTGATTACTACCCGGTGAGTGCCCTAGCTGACAAGATTAGGTGGTCATGTTGGCACCTCCACACCCGCACTCATATCTGTGCTTCTCCCCATTTCCTGGCCAGGAATACAAACTGCTTTTTGAGGGTGCAGGTAGCAATCCTGGAGACAAGACCCTGGAGGACCGATTCTTTGAACATGAGGTGAGCCCAGGGACCTGTGGAGCCAACCCCGTATAGGGAGGGTGGTGACTTAGGCCTGATCCTGCTGGCCACGGCACCTGTGCATCACACCTACGTCTGTCCACAGGTGAAGCTAAACAAGCTGGCTTTCCTGAACCAGTTCCACTTTGGTGTCTTTTATGCCTTTGTGAAGCTTAAGGAACAGGAATGTCGCAACATCGTGTGGATTGCTGAGTGCATTGCCCAGCGCCATCGCGCCAAGATCGACAATTACATCCCCATCTTCTAGCCTTCTAATTTAAGGCTCCCAAGTGCACTGTGTGTGTCTGTGCTGTGGTGAAGCCAGGGCTCACCTGTCTGACCTGGTGAGGTGTAGCACATTGACCTGGGATTGGTCACCCAGCTTCCGTGACCCCCTCTGCGACTGCTCTTAGGCCTACAAAGGGGTTAGGCACCTCTCCCCTGATCAAGAATGGACCAAGATCCCCTCCAGAGCAAAGAGGCCCCCAGCCCTATGTTTACAGCCACTGACATGTCTAAGAAACGTGTGTGACTTTCATGTCCCTCCCTAACCTGAGAACCCCTAGGACAGTGTAAGCCTCCTTTCCTGTCCAGAGACCATCCCCAGAACAGTGACCTGTGGGAAGAATAGAGAATATGTATCCCAGGGTTTTGGAAAGCAGCCCTCTCCTCAGCCCTGCCCCTCTGAGACAATAAAATTGCCCTCTTTGAAAAGCCTGCTGTCGCCTCCTCCTTCGTGCTGTCTGCCTTTCCTGACTCTCAACTTCATTCATCACTGCACCCTTGATGAGTCAGTCTGTCCTGCAGCCACGGGCCAGGGAAATCCTTGGAGGATGGCTCTCTGCTGGGAGCTCAGGTAAGAAGATAGGCTGGGGTGGGGGTAGTTAGAGAATAGTTGTATCTTGGCTCTGGAGGCCCCACACCTCCCTAACCACTTAGCCCTGTAACTCCCTTCATCTCAATATGCAGAAACCCAGTCCTAGGGAACGAATGATTTACCTGAAGTGAGATATGAACCACACAGTGTCTGGGGAACCTCCTCAGCTCCCCTGCTGAGTTCAGGATCTCCCAAGAAGTACCCAGTCTCTGTCATATAGCCATACCCTGTCACCCAGGCAACCAGGCAGTTACCTCCCACCTCCAAACACTGCATCTCCTGTTGTAGGAGAAATAAAAATGTATCTTTATTTTAAAATGCCAACAACCAGGTGGGTACAGCGTGCAGGTTCCATGTGGCTGGCCAGTGGTCGGACCGACATCCTGAGCCAGTTAGAGGCAGTTGGGGTTTACTCTAGACTTGCAGCACTGAGACAGTGGGTCCCCAAAGAATTCTGAGGAGGTCCCCACCTGCCTAATCATTCTAAAGTTAGCACAGAAATGGTTTAGAGTCCTATCAAAGGCTATAACCAAAATCTTAAGACTAAACTGTCCTTCCATCTGGGTTCTCCAAGCTGCAGTGTGGAGCACGGTGCTGGGTAGAGTATGTGTGGGCTCATGAAGCAGAGGAGAGGTCCAGAGGCTCACTAGCAGAYGTCCCCTCCCAGGCCTGGACTAGGCACCAGCAACAGAGGCTGGGCTTCCCTTAACACAGACTCTGGGGTAAGGTTGAGGCCTCTGTGATGGCCACAGGAGAGGGCCGAGGGCTCAAGAAGCCTCTCCTGCTGAGACACGTAGGTTTGTGGCTCACAGAGCCGCCACTGGGGAGGGGTTTGGGTTCTGGGGTGTGTCCTGAGCGGGAGCAGGGCCTGGTTGCCCAGGCCTCAGTGCTCGTGGCAGAAGGTGACTGATGAAGAAGTTCTGTAGGAAGCGGCGCCGCAGGCCCGCTGGCAGGTAGTGGTGGATGAAATACATGAGCCCCAGGCCACGGCCCGTGTAGTAGCGACTGCGTGGCTGAGCTGCCAGCAATGCATCAATGATGGCGTCTACCACTGGGCTGAGGTCAGGCAATGCTGTTCTGAGTGA
Organism: Apodemus speciosus; assembly: GCA_002335545.1. Classification (NCBI taxonomy): domain Eukaryota; kingdom Metazoa; phylum Chordata; class Mammalia; order Rodentia; family Muridae; genus Apodemus; species Apodemus speciosus. The sequence continues at coordinate 84,069 of BDUI01005415.1, forward strand.
ATTCAGGAATTGCCCATGCAAGTGCTCGATGTAGTCTTCACCATAGGCCTGCAGCAGCTCTCTAGGCAGGTTGGCCAGCAGCAGTTGCTTGCGCTTCTCCCACAGGTTCACGTTCGTCACTGACTCTGAGGAGGAAGGGGTGACAAGGTCAGAAGGCAGCAGCCAGAAGAGCCAAAGGCCATTCATCTAGTTCATGTAAACTATGCCTGTAAGCCAAGCACACTACATCCCCAGACCGTCCACACGTCCCTGCCACRTGCGTGTGTACTCCCCACCCCCCTGCCAAACCTGAACCCTCCTCACCTGTCTTGAAGCAGCCTGGCTGGATGATGCTGACCTTGATACCCCAGGGGAGCAGCTCACTGCCGAATGTGTCCATGAGCAGTGCTATGGCTGCCTTGGAGGTCCCATAGGCTGCCAAGCAGGGATACGGCATGTCTCCTGTGGAGAGAGAGGGGATGTTCAGCCTTGGCYTGGGATTCCCCACATCATTCTTCACCTCATAGCAGCTCCTTTACTGCTGTCTCAGAGTAGAAGAGCACTTACCTGCTGGGCTGCCAACGGTCACAATACGTCCCCTTGAGTGACGCAGGAGTGGCAGGAGGCCCTTGGTCAGCTCAAGTGCACCGAAAAAGTTCACCTCCATGCACTTGCGGAAAGTTGCCACTGGAGACAGTTCCACGTCGGCCACTACGATATTGAGGCCAGCGTTGTTAACCAGACCCCAGAGGCCTGGAGGCATAAAAGGAGGAGGGAGGGTTCAGGTCAGCCTGACAGCAAACATGCAGTCYCTCCCTCTCGCCCACCCAGCCCTGCCCGCCCCTAATGGAGACACATGTGCTGACCAGTGCTGGCCGTGTGAGCCTTGGTGATTTCCAGAACACGGCTGATGTCCTCTGGCTTGGTCAGGTCCATCTGCAGCAGCTTCAGGCGAGGGGAACAGCGGGCACGCAGTTCTAGGGCACCAGGGCTATTCAAATCCAACACTGTGGCCAGCACTGTGAAGCCCATGGCATCCAGTTTCTTAGCTGTCTCCTTGCCAAAACCAGTGTCACAACCTAGCCAGGGTAGGATAGCCAATGAGTTCCCAGCCCAAGACAAGCCAAAGATCACTAAGGTCTGGGTGGAATCTAGCGTCCTGGACACTCAGCCCTCCCTTCTTCCTGTGTGTGTTATAAGTTTGTCCTAACTGAGCCCTGAGCGTCAGTTTTGTGACAGCTGTCATCTATCTGGTTCCCTATAGCTATCCCATCCAATGTGATTGATAAACCTTACTTTCTAGAAGAAGCAGACCTAGTCTGGTCCCAACTTGTCCTATG
>BDUI01005417.1:37877-52601 GCA_002335545.1 Apodemus speciosus
GAGCTCTTGAAGTTCTACTGATGCATGCTCAAGACTGAGAAGCACCTCAGGGTAATTTTTGTTTGCAGAAAGTACCCATAGCTTATTAAAGGATACAATGAAGACTCATAATGTGGATGAAAATATGTATTTGAAACTTGGTGTCCTGCTTTTTCTTAGAAGAGCACATTTTGACACATCTACTCAGAGAATCCTAATCTCCTAGTCAGGGAGGTTTTAGCTTGGTTTGGAACATTCAATCAAAAAAAATGTTCGATACTCAAACATAATTGTTTCTTGTGTTAAACACCAATGCAGAAAACGGCTAACACAGTACAGAGGGCCCACTATGCACAATTAAGTTACTTGATAAAAAATAACTTCCCAGGGTGGGAGAGGTGGCTTRGAAGTTATGAGCATCTACYGCTCCTGCAAGCCRAGGTTCAGTTCCCAACACCTACGTGGTGACTCACAACTGCCTACAATTCCAATTCCAGGGGATCTGATGCCCTCTTCTGACCTCCACAGCCACCAAACATGCACATGGTACACAAGCATATATGTAGGCAAAACCACTCATACACCTGAAAACCCACAAATACTTAAAAAAACCATTGTGGTCTACAAAATCAAGCATTACCATAAAAACAAAACAGAACCCCTAAAACTTTGGCCAAAAAGATGGCTCAGCAGGTAAAAGTACTTGTGGACCATGCATGAGAGTCTGAGTCAGGCACTTCGGACCTGACTGTCCTCTGACCTCCATGTGTATGCTTTATGTTACACCTGCTCTCTCTCGCTCTCTCTCTTTCTCTCCCTCCTTCATCTTCTCTTTCCTCCTTCTCACACGTATGCTAATAGTAAATAAAATATATGTTTGCYTTTTCTTTTAAAGGAAAAAGAAAAACTCAGAGAGATAGGGAAAGCTTGCCCGCCGGTGGGCCTCCTCGGGTTCTGCCCACTGACTTACTTTCACATCTGGCGTTTGTCTGTGTCCACGTCTCGTCAGGGTTGCAGGTGATGACACCGTTGCCTTTGAGCAGGAAGCCTTCCCTGCACTTGATAGATACATTCTGGTCGACATAAAACTCCTTTTCAGAAAGTAGGGCATTCTCAGGAATCACAAAAGGGACAGGGCATGGATTTGCTGTAAAGGTGAGGCAGATGCTTACTGAGCTGACTTCTCTTTCCCTAATTTATCTCTTTAAAGACGAAAGAGAGGCCTGCAGAACACAGGTCCTCAGTGACCATAATAATATAAATCCTAAGATGAAAATGGAACAGTCTGACCTCAAACTCACGCCCCTCCTGACTCAGTCCCACCGTGCCCAGCAGAGGGTTTAACAATTTAGAACTTTAAGCACATAAGCACAAATTTGCTTTCAATCCAAAGGAAATTATTTGTGAAGATTAAATATCAGGCATATAGGGAATCAAGGGCCACATTGAGTGGTCTCTCAAGATCTGATGAGTGTCAACAGCAGGGCAAATGCTGTTGAACGCCATCCTTTTACTGAATATCCTCCAGAGAGGACGGAGGTAGAGAAGCATCAGACATTGGCGTGCAGGCCAAGCCTGACTTTAGATCTGCATCAAAGGGAACAGAATGATAGGACCTCATGTTGTGCTTGTGGGCCTGATGGTAAAGACAGGATGTTTCCACAGCTTAGAAGGAAACACCAGCGTGTTTCTAGTGCTTGATTTTGCTCAGAGCAAGAGTATGTCACACATACTGACGCAGGTTTCAAGCAATTTCAGTTTTTCTGATTTTACGTGGGTATAAAATAAGTCTCGCTGAGGTAGGTAGGTAGGTAGTCTTGCTCTTCTGAATTCTAAAGGCTCCATTCATRCGCTACAGTACTTTAAACACTAGTCAGAAGCCTTCTCAAGTTAGATTCCATTTGTATGGTTTTCATTCAAATGGTCAGATTATCTTAAAATTAGACTCTAACCACACCTTTCTTTTTACCCCCTTTCTTCACACCAAGAGAATTCACAGTATCTTCATTTCAAAATGTTTTCATTAATTTGTATTTTCTCTTAATGCCTGAATTTAATCAGCTGAGGAAAGCTGACTCTAAGACAGGCAGTTATAACACGTCATAAGTAGAGTTCTAAAATATCCCATAAAGTTGTATCTGMTGGCCACMGGTGGCCTTCCGTAGACCAATCCCATTTATTGGTATTTCCCCTTCAAGCAGAGAAATGCATGAAGCTAGTTGTGAAGTGGAATGAGAGTAAAACCAGCCCCTAAAGTCAACACACACGTTTGCAGAGGGGAGCCAGGTGACTCCAGGTTCCATTTGCAGTGCAGTGTGCCTCAGGGGACCCTTCCAGGGTGTAGCCTCTGTGGCAGGAAAACAGCAGGCTGGGTCCAGATGTGGTGTTTTCCAAGACAGCCTTCCCATTGGGAAACTCAGYCGGAGCCTCACATCTGCTCTCTAAAAGGAAGAATAAAGCCTGTATTAAATACTTTCCAAATCCCAAATATAGCTTCTCTTGCTATAGTTGCTGAAATTACTTTGTATTTTGTGTGTGTGTGTGTGTGTGTGTGTGTGTGTGTGTGTGTGTGTGGGCGTGTGCGCGTGCATGTGGAATACTTATATGTATAAATGGATATATTCACCGAATATATACACCTATTTATGAATGAAACAAAATAGCATTCATTGATACGGAAAAAAAAATACTATATATATCTGTTGAATTATCACACACTCACAGTGAGATTGCTATTTAGTCCTGTGTAGTTCATCTGTCTTTATGTATTTTGCTAATAATGATGGATGCAGTGTGGGTTTAGATGAACATGTACATCAGATAAAGGAATCCCATGGCTGTAAACTTACCATCTGATGTCTTACTATTATTCTTACAACACCTGGTTTGTAAGACCAGATAAAAACCACAGGATTCTCAAATAAAATTGAATGTCCTATAAATAACATATATTTTAGAATGAATACTTCTCAAATATTGTTTGTCACATATTTATACTAAAATTATTTTTCATCTGAGATTTTAAATTTAACTGAGTGTTGTACATTTCTCTCTCTCAAATCCAGCAGCAATTCTGAAATGAGCTCAATAATAGTAAAAAGAAAGTGAGTTTCAGAAAAGCTGAAGAACTTGATCAAGGCCACTCTGTTTCTAAAGAGATCAAACAGTGTGCGGTGAGCTGACTCAGGTGGTAAAGGTATTGAAGCCAAGCCCTGAGACCTGAGTTCAAGCCTCAGGACCCACATGGTAGAAGGAGGAGTCGACTCCCTAACATTGCCCTTTGACCTTCAGATGCACACTGTGGCTCATGTATCTCTGCTTTTCCATACACACAATACAAAAACAATTGCTTAAAAAGGAGATGGAAAAGATAAATTTACTAAGACATAAACTATGAAGGTAAAGGATCAGGAAGAGGAAGACATGAGCTTGTGGGGAGTTAGAGCAAAGTCCATTTTATGTGCTTTTTAGGGGCGGCTGAACTTTGAGGATATAACACTAGGTTGTATTACAGATATAGAATAAATAAATGACATAGAATTCTTGAGAAATGTTACTACCGGGAATGTGCTGGAGAAAGCAGGATCTAGAACCTTAAAAACTGGGCTTGAAGGAGCTGGAGAGATGGCTCAGTGCTTAAGAGCACTGGCTGCTCTTGCAGAGGTCCTGAGTTCATTTCCCAGCAACCACATGGTGGCTCACAGCCAYCTGTAATGAGATCTGAGGTCCTTTTCTGTCATTCAGGCATACATGCAAATAGAACACTCATATACATAAATAAAGGAATCCTAAAAGAAGGAACTGGGGTTGAAGCCTCATTTCATAATTTTATGGAGACAGAAAAGGTGGTTGGTCAATAATCTCCTATCATAGCTTCATGTTTGGCCGGAAAGCTCTTGTGTCTGGAGGTCAAGACTCAGGTTAAGTCCATCAGGATTTCCGCATTATGTTTTGCAAAGTGGAGCGCTGAGATTTTCCAACTGTACAGTGCGTGGATGTCAGTTTAGGAACCTGGCGGACACACATGCTGGCTCAGCAGGATTAAGATGGACTCAGACAAGACATGTAAAAAACATTCTCCCCTCCGACTTCCTTCAAGCTCCTGGTTCTCTGTTCTTGCTCTTTCCTCCACTGTACAAATTTGAACAAGATCACCAGTGCCTCTGAGCCTGCTCTGGGTTTGTGCTTTTGAGAAATGCAGGTCAAGGGCATCCTGCTGATGTGATGGGCTTCCTTGGAATATGATAACATATGTGAAGAAATTAAAAAAGTTCACAATTTGTGTAAGGCTTTTCAGAACATATTCTCTCTATCTAGACTTCCACCTCCAGAAACATTTGTGGCTTTAAGTATACCTAAAAAGTGCAAAAGAACATATCAAACTATTAATAGTATTTCATCTTGAGTGGTGACCTGATTTGTTTTGAGTGATCTCTTGAAATTAGTTTGTAATAACCAGTAACTTAAAAATGGCCACTCATCAACACCAGGAAGGTTTCCAGTGCCAGACAGGTGGGATTCCTCTTTGTTCCTGCCTCCTGTTCCCGGCACAGACAAACAGTTTCTGGACATGAGCAATTTAAATAGCATGCTGCTGGGGTTGAGATATGCAAATTTGACATGCGATATAAACTTGTGTAAAATGCCCTTATCCAATGATGTCATGTATAATGAACATATGCAATGAAAAAATTTATGACCAATAAGTAAATACAGAATAGTAAATGATTGAAACCACATATATTTTTACATATGTGATTTGATTCAGATATTAAATAAAATATACTTGAAATCAAAAGAAACACTGGGGATCATTAAGAAAAAAGAAATGTTATTATGGACTGCCCAAAGTCCTAAACAAATGTATATCTGTGATTTGAGGTGTTACTGAATATTTTAAAATATTTTCAATATGTTTACTCAAGTTTTTGAAAACTAAAATAGACATTTTTCTTCATTAGATCACAAACAAACTATTCCTTTACAGACTTAAGGCTCCTGAAGACACAGAATTACTTCACTTGTCTACCTCTGAACACAAGACTGAAACAGAGGAAGGAAGGGTGGACATGGAATAATCCACACGTTGCCAAAAAAACTTGGCAGGAATTGAGTTCCTGCAACATTTTGCTCCACTGTGGGTATCTATTTGATGTTCCAACATCACTTAAAAATGATGTCATTAAGGGCCAGTTATTTCACCTACAAGCAACTGTTCCAAACTCTCTAATTTATACTTACTTTGAAGAAAACACCCCAAAAGAACAAATAAACATAAGTTTCTAAACAATTGTGGGTTGTTGCTGAGCCAGCAGTCTTATGTCCTATTCCAGTTAGGGGCCTTTGAACAAAAGCTACGAAGTGTTCTCTTGTGGTCTATGTGTCCAGTTTATTTATTAAGGTACAAAATGGATATATGAAGGAAATGGAGACACGTCGCTATCTTGCGCCTTTGGTACCATTTCTGGAATCCTCGGGTGCTTCTTAACTCACCTCTGCACACTGCCACCTCTCCACTCCACTGTCTGTTCTCCTGGCAGACTCGTTCCCTGTTCCCCTGTGAATGAGCAGAGAGGGGCGGTGAACAGGGTCCTGATTTAATGATAGAGAGACAAGAAGGTACTGCGAATGTCTTAGCCATGGACTTGGGTGGCTTAGCGCTGGAATGCTAGATGAATATAGTGGAAAGTTCAGAATTAAAAAATAATTTCATCAAGCTTCTTCCCTGGAAGTCATGTGAAGATGGCTTGTCTTCTGTTTTAAATGACAGCTAGTTATAATCCATAGCAAAGACTTGTGAAGAACAGGTCAGCATTGTTGGAGATAAACTTGTTTAGTATATTTAAAGATATTTTGAATGAATTTATCTTTCAATACTTCAGACATAAAACAAAGCATAGGAAATACTATATTGATTTGAGGACTGAAATCTTCAACCTCGAGGCTTATCTATTACCCTAGATTTATTAAGAGCCTATGTATCTAACATTTACAATAATCTGGTAAAGTCTAAAACTTACTTCTCTACCTTCTGAAATATGACTCTCTCGAATAATAATTTATAATTATCTGAATATATTTTTCAATATCCAAAGCTCTTCGTGGCTATGTAGGCTGCTTGCCTTCCAGTGATATCTAAGGCATTATTCTTTGATTCCTGAGTTTAAGTTTTGTAGATCTCTGCTTCATATTTCTCTGTTATCTCTTACTGGAACCATCTGTGTTCCCAACTTGTATTATGCTTCTAATCAACTATGAAACAATACCTAATTAAAGGTTTATAACATTACATATTAAAAAGACCAGGTTTTAAGTCCCACCCACCCCTGCCACTCATGTGTGGTATATACGATGCACAAATGTCAGTCAGAGAGGCCAGAAATGTATATCTCTCTCCCTCTCCTCTCTTTCCCTCTTCCTCTCCCTCTTCCTCTCCCTCTCCCTCTCTCTCTCCCTCTCCCTTTCCCCCCTCCATTCATCTGTCTCTTTACCTACCTACTTAAGGACCATAGTCCTTGGAGACAGAGTCTCTCACTGAACCTGGAGTTTGCCTGGGATCACCTTGTCTTCATCCCCACATTGCTGGGGTTACAGCCCAGTGTGCAGACCCCTGGTTTTTGTTTTTGTTTTTTTGTTGTTGTTGTTGTTTCTGGTTTTTTCGAGACAGGGTTTCTCTGTGTAGCTCTGGCTGTCCTGGAACTCACTTTGTAGACCAGGCTGGCCTTGAACTCAGAAATCCACCTGCCTCTGCCTCCCAAGTGCTGGGATTAAAGGCGTGCACYACCACTGCCCGGCGACCCCTGGTTTTTTACTGAGAGGGTGTTAGTTTTTCAGATTYGGGTCCTCATGGTTGTGCAGTGAGTGCTCTTTCCAGAAGCATCTCTCCAGCCTCCTTAGTAAGTCTTCAGAAGCTTCACTGTACACAGGGTTTGTGACCTGTTTGTTTTTTTTAATATTATTTACACCCATGTGTGTTTCACTATATGCCACGTGTGTGTGGAAGCTTACGGTGGCCAGAGGAGAGTGATAGATTCCCTGGAGCTGGAGTTGCAGGTGGGTGGGAGCCAGCTGGCTGGCTTGGGTGCTCTGAACTGAATTCCGGTCCTCCAGAAGAGCAGCAGCGTCTTCCCTTCTGCCCCTTATCATGATTATGCATTTATGTCTGTCTGTCTGTCTGTCTGTCTGTCTGTCTGTCTGTCTGTCTGTCTGTATTTTAGCTGTGTTCTGAATCAACAACAACTAAGAAGCTGCTAATCCTTTACTCTTGCTTTCCTCTCTGTTGACTGATAACCCTTACTGTCCTCCTTGGAGGGGTTTCTTCCTGAGCCATGCATTTAATTATTGATAAATCTTCACGTGTAAAGATCTTATAGACTCTAATGGGACAGTTCTGTCTTGACTTTCCAAAACAAAACAACAACAAAAAAATTAGGTTCCATAAATTCCACTGTTTTTTTAAATACGTTTTTTATTATCTTCTTCTTAATGAAATAGTAACACTTGTTCCTCGTAGAAAACTTGAGAGAAAAATATGAAAGAAAAATAAAGCTTTCACAGTTCTTCATCCAAAGACAAATTTTAACCCTACTGCCTTTTCTTTAGTCAGGAAAACGCATTTCTTTTTCTTTTTCTTTTTCTTTTTTTTAAGATTTATTTATTTATTATATGTAAGTACACTGTAGCTGTCTTCAGACATTCCAGAAGAGGGCATTAGATCTCATTACAGATGGTTGTGAGCCACCATGTGGTTGCTGGGATTTGAACTCAAGACCTTCGGAAGAGCAGCCAGCACTCTTAACCACTGAGCCATCTCTCCAGCCCCAGGAAAACACTTTTCTAACTTATGTGTTACGTTTTAATAGTTTAAAAGAGTCAGACCACAGCCTGCGCCTGCGTACTCAGCTCACTAAGGAGGCGCTCACTGGAGTCAGGAGGCATAGTCAAGGGTTTTGCATTTTCCCAGAGTTCCTCAACTTTGCTCTCCTCCAATGATCTGAATTGTGAATGTCCTATGTGACTATGTCAGTGTTTATTCTAATGCAAATTCAAATGAGTCAGCAGCTATTCACGTTTTAAAAACAAACCGCATCCCCTTGCTTCCTCTTTAGCAACTGGCAATGTTTATCTTGTATTCCTTTTCTTTCTCTGCCCTGCTTGCCTTGCCTTTCATTAAGTCTGAGTTTTAGATCTATTAGCACACTTCCCCTGCCTTATCTAAGTTTCTAACCAACTTGCACAGAGCCTTAGATTGTTAGAGTCTTAACAGCTACTATTTATTGACTGGCTGTGATAAATATATATATATATATAAGCTGTCTTCAGACACACCAGAAGAGGGCATCAGACCCCATTACAGATGGTTGAGAGCCACCATGTGGTTGTTGGAAACTGAACTCAGGACCTTTGGAAGAGCAGTCAGGGCTCTTAAATGTGATGCTATCTCTCCAGGTCCATGAAAAAAAATTTTTTTAAAGTAACCGCTCCAATCTTTAGTTGTTTATTTTGACTTGTCCTCTTAGTTGACTTGAGATATGTTTTTTCCTACATTTTTTCAGGGATGGTAATATATATATATATATATATATATATATATATATATATATTCAAATAGCTCCTAAAAAGGTATTTGCCTCACACACAGATGAGGACATATTTACATAGCAGAAGAATGTAACAATTTATATTGGGTGTCTTGATTGCTTTGCTTGGTTTTGGTAGCAATTCAGATCCTGGGAGTGAATGATGATATTATCCTGCCCAGGCATGGGGTAATGCAGAGAGGGTGGCGCTTGCCACAGATATTGCCTGCAGCAACCACAGCCCTGGAATTACTGTACCGTATGTGTGTGTCCACAGACTGGAGGCGAGCAGGTCAGTCCCCCAGTGTCCTTCGGGTCTGCCAGGAGAGGAGACGGCCTATCGCAGAAGTCTGCTGGGTCTAAGAGCTGATCCCCACCTACTTTCCCACCTGTCAACCTTCGGTGCTGAGTGCTTGCTAAAAATGCAAGCCTTTGACCTAGTTTGTTTTCCAGTGTGGTGATAAACACTAAGACCGCAAGCAAGTTGTGGGTGAAGGCATTATTTCAGGATACATAAGACAGTTAGCTCGCCAGTGTGAGAAGTCAGGGCAGGAATTCAAGGCAGGGACTAAAAGCAGGAGCTGATGCAGMGGCCACGGCGGGGTGCGGCTTACTGGCTTGCTCYCATGGCTTGTGCAGCCTGCTTTCTTAGACAACGCTAGACTACCATGGTGGGCTGGGGCTCTTCCTGTCAATCATAAGTGATGAACATGCCAGGCACGTCTATAGGCTAAGTCACGGAGGCATTTTCTCAATTGAAATGCCTCTTTCCAGATGACCCTATCGTGTGTCAAACACTAACCAGCATGGCCCTACAGAACAGCATGACTGTAGTAAATAAATAATATGTCATATATTAAAAGAAACCCACCTATGCCTTCCTAATTGTCTAGGTTCCTTCTCTATTTCCTCTGCTTTTCCCTGTCAACTTATTTGTTTTAGATTCTAGAAAACTTGTCGTTTGTTCTGCTGATGTTCCCACACACATTTTTGCTAGTTGTTTATATGATGTCATTGATACCGTTTATCYGTCTTCTTCTCCTCCTCCTCCTCYTCYTCCTCCTYCTCTAKAAGGKAGCAAGTCATTTTCACACATGAGCKGCTTCCATGCCAAACCATGAAATGTCTGCTATCTCTGTTTTCAGGAGTGACATCAACGGGCACAGCCATTCAAAGCTAAATACAGCCGTTCATTCAGATCTCAGATTCTTGTCTTCATTCATCCACTGGCGTGAGTTTTGAAGGTGAGCGTCGCCCCCCCCCTTAGCATTTGGTTCCCTGCACATGCAGTCTGCATTAAGGAGCCAATTCTTCCTCTTCAGTTACATGTTCTCATAGGAGTCTGCACAGGAGCATCTGCTGNGGCCACGGCGGGGTGCGGCTTACTGGCTTGCTCTCATGGCTTGTGCAGCCTGCTTTCTTAGACAACGCTAGACTACCATGGTGGGCTGGGGCTCTTCCTGTCAATCATAAGTGATGAACATGCCAGGCACGTCTATAGGCTAAGTCACGGAGGCATTTTCTCAATTGAAATGCCTCTTTCCAGATGACCCTATCGTGTGTCAAACACTAACCAGCATGGCCCTACAGAACAGCATGACTGTAGTAAATAAATAATATGTCATATATTAAAAGAAACCCACCTATGCCTTCCTAATTGTCTAGGTTCCTTCTCTATTTCCTCTGCTTTTCCCTGTCAACTTATTTGTTTTAGATTCTAGAAAACTTGTCGTTTGTTCTGCTGATGTTCCCACACACATTTTTGCTAGTTGTTTATATGATGTCATTGATACCGTTTATCYGTCTTCTTCTCCTCCTCCTCCTCYTCYTCCTCCTYCTCTAKAAGGKAGCAAGTCATTTTCACACATGAGCKGCTTCCATGCCAAACCATGAAATGTCTGCTATCTCTGTTTTCAGGAGTGACATCAACGGGCACAGCCATTCAAAGCTAAATACAGCCGTTCATTCAGATCTCAGATTCTTGTCTTCATTCATCCACTGGCGTGAGTTTTGAAGGTGAGCGTCGCCCCCCCCCTTAGCATTTGGTTCCCTGCACATGCAGTCTGCATTAAGGAGCCAATTCTTCCTCTTCAGTTACATGTTCTCATAGGAGTCTGCACAGGAGCATCTGCTGRTCGTCCCAGGTCGTTGTTCTTTAGGAGCACTGTGAGTCTTCTCTCTGTTCATGCTGTGGATACCTGCCACTCTGGTGTGTGGGTGTTTTGCCTGCATATATGTCTGAACACCACATGTGTGCACTGCCCACACAGACCAGAAAAGGGCATTGGAGTCCCTGAAACTGGAGCTACAGAGGGGTGTGAGCTACCACGGGGCGCTAGGAATCAAATTCAGGTCCCCTGAAAGAGCGGAGGGTGCTTTTAACTGCCGAGCCATGTCTCCAGCCCCCTCGGGGTTCCCACTATCTTGGGTGATGAGGTTTCCAGGCAGTCTTTTACATCTCTCACTCGGTCTGGTATTCACTATTTCTCCAAGTAGCTGGGCATAAATCCTTTGACAAGACTCTCGGGTGATCTTAATGTGTTGGAACGTGAACATCCATTAATAAACTCCATTCAGCTGCACAGCTGACGCTACGCYGACACCCTAACACTTTAAATTACCAACTTCATCAAATTTCGYGAACTTTTGTTATATTTTGTTTCCAAAAAATGTATAYATGTTTTCTTAAGAAATTTCAAGATCAGTAAGCKCGTRTAAGGAATGCTCCAGTCACAACCCATTCTTACATTACCATTCTTCTTTTCATGTTTATTTTCTTAACCTTTGAGGAAATAAAATAAGAACCATAGAAACCTGGTTCCAGTTCTCATGGCCTTCTCTTACACAATTCTTTGATTTCACAGACACAAAAAGGTGTGTGTGTGTGGGGGGGGGCAACATCACAAACACTTAACAGCTGACCTGTTCTTACACACCAGTGTAAGTAAACACAAGAGATTCCTGAAAAGCCAGATGACAGTCTCCTGTGATTCACAGCAGCTCTCTTAGACAGAATTAGATGGCGAGATAGGGCTTTCAGAGGCTGTAACTACAGCTCTCCCAACTAGAGCTCATAGGGAGACTTGGGTGCTGCTGGTAGGGCTATAATACTGCAATTAGGAGTTGACTTAAAGATAAAGTTGAGGTTTTCTTAGTATAGTTCTGGGGAGGTTCAGGCTAGATATATCACAGGGTGTGGTGGTTTGACTCGGAATGGCTCTCATAGACTCACATGTWAGAAGGCTTGGTCCATAGGGAGTGGCACTGTTGGAGTAGACGTGGTCTTGTTGGAGTAGGTGTGGCCTTGTTGGAGCACGTGTGGCCTCGTTGGCACAGGCGTGGCTTTGTTGGAGTAGGTGTGGCCTTGTTGGAGCAGGCATGGCCTTGTTGGAATAGGTGTGGCCTTGTTGGAGCAGGTGTGGCCTTGTTGGAGTAGGCATGGTCTTCTTGGAGTAGGTGTGGCCTTGTTGAAGCAGGAGTGGCCTCGTTGGACTGGGCGTGGCCTCGTTGGACTGGGCGTGGCCTTGTTGGAGCAGGCGTGGCCTTGTTGGAGTAGGTGTGGCCTTATTGGAGCAGGCGTGGCCTTGGAGTAGGTGTGGCCTTGGAGTGGGTGTGGCCTTATTGGAGCAGGCATGGCCTTGTTGGAGTAGGTTTGGCCTTATTGGAGCAGGCGACTTGTTGGAGTAGGCATGGCCTTGTTGGAGTAGGCATGGCCTTTTGGAGTGGGTGTGGCCTTTTGGAATGGGTGTGGCCTTGTTGGAGCAGGCGTGGCCCTGTTGGAGTAGGTGTGGCCTTGTTGGAGGAAGTGGGTGGAAGGAAGACAGGCTTTGAGGTCTAAGAAGCTCAGGTAAGGGCAGTGCGTCTGAGTCTTCTGCTACCTGTGGATCAAGCTGTAGAACTCTCAGCTCCTCCAACAGCACCACGTCTGCCTGTGAGCCGCCATGCTTCCCTCCATGATGATGATGGAGTAAACCTCTGAAAGTGTACACTAGCCCCAATTATACAGTTTCCTTTATAAGAGCTGCTGTGGTTATGGTATCTCTTCACAGCAGTAAAACCTAAACTAAGGCCAAGGGAACCTGGCGTCTCAAGTAAGAGCTTGCCAGGGCCGGTGTGCTCASTGCTGGCGAAGTGCTTAGCGTCCTTGTTGAAGTTGTACTATAGTGATACAGTGGGGCCATTTTGGAGCTGCCTGACATGGGTCTTGGGGACCTAACTCAGGTTCTCTGTGAGAKCAGCGAGTGCTCCAAACTGCTGAGCCATCCCTCCAGCCCTAATTTGTTTTTCTGAACTGGGATTTAAGTCAGGACACACTAGATAAACACTCCACCCCAGAGGTCTGTTTTGTGACAGAGCCTTGACAGTTGCCCGGGCAGGCCTTGAACTTGTCACCCTTCTGTCTCTGCCTTCTGAGTAGCTGAGATCATAGATAATGTGTCACCACACTTAGCTGATAATTTTTGTGTGCTTAAAAATTCTAAATCATCTTTTAACTAATTTTTTTTCCAGAAAGTGTTAAGAAAATAAAGTAACAAAATATAATAGTATGTTTTTAGGAGCAGTGTTGGTAAAGTTAATTTATTCTAATATTAGAAAGAGTCCCAAGCATATCAGAACAGCACATTCATTTTTTGTTAAACAGTTTGTTAGCTTACCTCTAATTCATAGCCAGGGTCACACTGGTAAACCACGGTGCTTCCAAAGCTGTATTCACTGCCGACCATGGATCCATGCTCTGGGCTTTCAGGCTGTCCGCAAACAACTGGGATGCAGGATTCATCAGAAAATGGTGGTTCCCATGTTCCATCGGGCTAAAGAACAGACCGCAAAGTCATCGTTAGGATTTACTACGTGAGCGTTCTGTTTATATGTCAGAYTCATCCCCAAAGGAAGAGTCAAAAAGGACCAGGGTTTCCCCAATTGAGTTGCTTTTTTTTTTTTTAAATCTATCTGTAGATCTTAAAAACACATTCAATATCAGAAAGTTTTTCACGTTTGGCACTGAACACTTGTTGACATCTCAGAAACACAAGATAAGCACTTTCCCTCAAACAGAGCGATGCCAAGTCTTTAGTGCAGCATGCTAACTAGAGGATGGAYGGAGAACGGCTCGGTGCAGACACTCCAYCTTAWCCCAGTGAACCCTGATGTTTCAGGCTATTCCATGTTTTAATTTCAAWTTTCTGAGAAAGAGCAGCATTAGGCAATACATCTCAAGATGAATTTTCTAAAATTTTTGGTGTTACCCACTGTTCCTGCTCATAACCGTTTCTCCAAGGCAGGCCATAGAAGCTCTGCTCTTTCCCTGCCTGTCTTGGAGTTGGTCCATTGAGCACATGCTCTGGCACACCTTGTTTGGTAGTAGTAGATTGTAAGGTTCCCTCTTTCAGAAGGGGTGCTGGCATGAAGCTAGCAGGAAGCAGAGTTACATAGGAAGGTGGCGGGCACACCTAAACTYTGCAGGGACCAGGAGAAGCTGCCGCCTGCCAGACTTCTCCAATGCATCTCTTCATCTCTGCCGTGGAAGCTAGGAAGGCCTGCTATCCGAGTGGTAATTCACATCTTTAACAAGGTATCAAGTTAGCAACGGCTAGACTGCACACAGAAAGCTATTCATGCTAAGCTAACCACAGATTTTATGGCCAAGAGTGTCTGTGTGTACAGACCAGCTGGGGACTGTTGAAAGATCAAAGCTTGCAGAAGCGGTAGGCACTTCCTCGCATTACTGACGCTGGTTTTCACAACAGCTGTATCAGATGCATGTTATTTTGCACACTTGTTTTCCAATAAGGAAATCTGAAGTACAGATCCCCCTTTCCCCGTCTTTTAGCCCAGGCTGTCCTCAAATTCCTTATGTGACACCTGCTTCTCCCATTTCCACCTCTAAGTGGGGCATTACAGGCACGCATCGCCATCCGCACATTGTTGTGTGGGATGATGGCAAACCCGGGGCCTCAGGCATACGGGGCAAGCACGGTATCCACAGAGTCCCATCGCTCTCCAGCCTTGTTCTCCCATAGTCTTGCTACACGGCCCAGGCAAATGTGGTAATCTTCTTGCCTCTGCCTCCCGAGTGCTGTATTCATAGACTGGGCCGCAGCACCTGGTTTAAACGATTCTCTAAAGTAAATGAATAATAAACGGTGAAGGCAGGATTTGACTGCGG